>PVIR01002038.1:0-56723 GCA_004026965.1 Petromus typicus
GAAAGGGGACAATGTTGAGATTGTAACAAAAAAGTAAGGAAACAAATTTTATATATATATGGGGGGGTGGTAGGGTGGGTGGGGCTATGGGAAAAAATGAGAATTAAGTTGTGTCTTATACTGGTACAAATCCCCATTATGGAGTGCAATCATGATGTGTATATTTAATGTACCAATAAAGATAATTAAAAAAAAAAAAGAGTCCTAGCTTAAATAACCATTTCACTAAATAGCAAAAGATAGATAAAATAAATGTCTCCCAATTCCTCAGTCACTTTCAGTTCTTTGACTACTGAAGTCGCCGTGGTTTATCTGCTTCTGACATTCACGGCCTCCTCAGGGAAATTGTTGATTCTGCTGGTTCCTAGAAGACTTAGTTATTCCGCGGATCTCCAGTCCATGGTCACGAAGCGTCAGCTCACAACCCTCGGATCACAATCTCCTTTAGTCCTTTCAACTTCACTCGCACTACACTATTCAGAATTTCCCAGGCTCCCCGGCATCTTCCGAATCTCCTCCCGCCATTTTGGAGGGTTCCTGCGCCTTCACCTGCAGCTGAGGAAACGCTCCTCCGCTCCTCTCCAAGGCTCTTTGCCACCGCGACTTCCCTTCACCTTTGCCTTCAACCTAGTGTTCTCATTGACTAATCGTGGGCTCGTCACTAGACCCCGCTGTCTCCCAGGGCAATAACAATGCACTCAATGCCCAATGAATAAAAATCACACAGATAAAAATCAAGTGAGTAATCTTTTTAAATTTAAGATAATAAGATCCGAGATGGCCTAAACATCTTTCCCCTTACCACACTAAGTGCTCACTTGAGTTCATTTAATCCTCTTCATGTCTTGTTTAGGGGTTATGCTTCTTTATAGATGAGGAAACTCAGGCTAAGAGAAAAAGTGTAAGATGTCCAAGGTTGAACTAATGACAAGGACCACGGAAATGAATCCTCAGCAGGCAAACTCTGAAACCTAAGCTCGGCCAAGCTCTCTTCATCCGCCATGAACCTGAGTAAGCAGCAGAATGAGCTCTTGAGGGAATTATGGGATTTACAGTTCTGAAAGACAGACTTTTTAAACTATCTTGTTCATCCATGTGCATGGGAAAAACATCGTGTCGTCCAGAAAAAATAAAAAGATGTTTTTCTATTAATCCTACTCTATATCTAATACCCTATCATCAAAAAATTCATAATTTCCAATAGATCAGCTGACTATGAATAATCAGCACAATGAACAATAAGGAGAAATACTTCATAATTAAATACTTATTAAGGACTGTACAAACATGGCTCAAATGTAACTAAGACTAGTAAAAAATAAAGCAGCAAGTTAATGCTGTAACAGTCACTATGAACATTTTTACTTAACTCCACTCAAATGTCAGACTGTGCGGAACATTTAAGAGAAGACTCTCTTTTGCTCATCCTGTCCTTCGCAATACTAAATAATCACCTACTGAGATGCTTCCCTAGAGGCATCCCGAACAGCCTGCGTTTCTGGGCTACTCCTCGGAGAGATGGAGAAGTCTCCCAATCAAATCAGTGCTTTCAGGAGAGGAACATCTGTGTCTACATTCCACAGCCAACACTCATTTTGTTACAGACATTTATCGAACACAGAGATCTACAGGGCCGAATGCAAAACGGAACTGTAAAAAACATAAAACTTGAAGACAGGGACAAAGGAGCACTAAACCAAACTCTGGGACCTTCTGATCTGGGGCCACTGCGGAAGTCCCCGCCCAGGAAACCAGCCCTGTGAGCTCTCCCTGGGCACCTCAGGCAAAGGCAGGGAGCTTCAATCCACCTCAGCTAATTCCCAGCCTGATGGGGGAGGGTGGGGGCAGAAACAGCATCAGAGATCTTGCTAGGCATGAAAAGTCAAATAGAAATATGATTAAGCGTTTTAAAAATAAAACCTACAGATCCCAAACTTCCACTTAAGAGTCTCAGGGTCAAAGCGCAAGTTAAAATTATTCAAATTCAAGTGGGCTGCTCTTAAGCTTCCCTAAATGTCTTCCTTTGTAACTCAATAGGTCAAGGAACTTTTATTTCGTAATAAAATTCTCATCAGTTCAAAAGGGGGAGTTACAAACTATCAGAATAATAAACAAAGCGTCGTGGTTGCCAAAGCATCAAATGCCAAGGTGGGTTTAGCTCTTAAATCTTACAAAAACTAAATAGAGGACAGTGGGCCCACAAGTAATACGGTCTCAAGGGAGAAACTAACATCCACTTGAATGTACTATTCTGATTTTATCAGATATAACTTCTATATGACTTTAAGGGGGACAGAATCACAAAAATATCAATTTTGCCCCAGCACTCTAGGAGGCTGAGGCAGTAGGATCACAATATGGAACCCAGCAACTTAGTGATACACTATATCAGAAAGGAAAACAAAAAAACAAATCAGCTCAGTTTGTAAGTTCCAATTTTATTTCCTGAAGTAGGCCATTGAGAGGATCTGTACCATCAGGGATTTGTGTGAGTTTCATAGTCAGATGTTGGTAGGGTAACAATATGATTTAATATACTAATTAAAAAATAAAAAACAACAAAAACAAACAAACATTTGTCAAAAGAAAAAAAAAAGCTACCCCAAAGGCATGATTTCAAAATCTATTTTCTGACTCCAAATCTATTCAGTGACCTTAAAGTTCCTCAATGCATAAATCAGCAAGAAGTTTCCCCAAAAAAATGTCACTGTACTATACACACATGTCGTGGTTATATGGGAACTTTTGTTTTGTTTTGAAAAACACACAAGCCACACACAAGTGTGGTCAGTGGTCACTTCGTGATCTGGCTACGTGTAAACACATAGGACAATGTACATTCCGATGCAGAACAACTTTCTAGGTTCTTGAGGACGTAAGACACACAACTCTCATCTAGTGAAGTCGTTCCTCTGTCAAGCCTTTGGCAAAGGAAACTTTAGCAGACCTCCCCGTGAACTCTGGCATTCCGGCTGTGGGGCCCTAGGACAATCCACCATGACAAAGCCTATTCATGAGGGCACCACGGAGCCCACAGCAGCCGCAGGACTGAAAAGCTGTTGTCTCCATCACGCTGGCCACTGTAGAAGGGGCAGGATTCACGTCACTAAATTACAGCTGATTCGTACAAAACGTTGATGCTAAAATACAACTTGATGCATCATTAATGCAAATATGAACACATTAAAATGCCTGGCTGACTTGTGTTCCTTTTTTTTTCCCCTTGGAGATCCTGCCTATAACAAAAAACAAGGCAATAAAAATCCATCTATAACTTCAGAATAATAAATTCAGGGCTGCCAGACTGTCCTCAAGTTTGCCAAATGATTAGTACTTTGTTTACAAAGAAAGCAAAACAGAAGTTGCCATTTTTTACCTAAATAGCCACTCAAATCATGCACACTTGAAGCTTTTCTGCTAAGGACTCTGGGCGTCTACGCGCCGGTGTTTTGCCTGGCCCGAGCACTGCCGCGCGCGCAGCGGCGTGAGGAGGCGGCGGACGGCGCGGGCTGGCGCAGGTTCCTCCGGGCTCCGGCAGCGGCCGCGCAGTCAGGCCGGGACGCGGCCCGGCCCCCGGGGCCAACATTACCCAGCATCCGGCCCGGGCGGCGCCCACCCGCGCTCCGGCCCGCGGCGGGGTCCCCGCTCCCCTCCCGCCGCTCCTCTGAGACGCCCGCGGCTCAGCTCTGCGTGCCCGGGGCGCCGCAGCCCGAAACTAGGTCTCGGCCGGCCGGGGCGGCGAGTCCCACTTTCTCCGCGCTGGAAGGGGGAGGCCGAGAGCATTTCCTGTTGTGCAGCTGCGGCCGGCGGAGACGTCATCGCAGGCAGACTCCCTCGGGTGTCCGCGGCTCGGGGCAAAGTTCAGGCCGGCCGGCCGGCCGGGAGGGCGGGGTGCGCGACGGGCGGGCTCCGCGCCGGGCTCGGACGGACGCGGCCACCTGAGGCCGCCCGCGGGCGGGCGGGGCCGGCGGGGACGCGGCCGCGCGGCGCGAGCTCGGGCGCAGAGAGCGCGCGTCCCGCTTCCCGGGCCGGAGGAAGCACTTTCCCTGCGCGAGCTCGGAGCGGAATTTTGAACGTAATCTCCCCAGCGGGACTGTTTCCATGAGGGTTATTTTTAAATCCTCAGAAGTGAACGGCGTTGGAGCGCCTTTGTGGTGAATGTTTCCTCCTGGTTTTTCACCTCCTCTCCGATTGTGAAGTCCCTAAGCAACTGTCAGATGCAAGAGGGAAATGAACTTCCATACTGCATAGCTCCAATCAGGTCAAAGAAAGTCCCCAAAACCAACCAAACAAAAAACCCTCATAGGGCTGTAACAGCATATTTATTCTGCGTTTGCATTATCAAAACACTACCCACTGGATAAACTTGCTTCTATTAGAACACGAGGGTTTCACTTCTCAACCAATTAAAAATGAACAGTCTCCTAAGAATCAGTCTTACATTTATCCTCTTTAATAGCAACAAAACGTTTTAAAACAGAAACCATGAATTCATACTTTCAAATTACTTTTTTAAAAAAAGTTCCTTGATCCTAAATTTCAAACCATACACCTTAAGTTTCAAACCATAATGCCAGGTTCCAACCGTTCAACAGAATCCGTGACCTACAGTAAATAACGGTTTAACAAGACCATAAGCTGTTGTAATTATGTAATAATTACGAAGTAAAAAGCTGAAGTAGCTTCAGTTTGTTGAGGTAGATCGTTAATTACAAGATAAACAGATCCAGTTCTCACAGTGACCTAACACCAGAGATGTTACATTGTGTCAACATCTCTAACAGCTGAGCCAAGCAAGGTTTCCCAACCGGATATGAATTTAAATGTTTATAGGTTTTACGCAAGGAAAACTATGGACTTCGGGCCATCACGATGCGTCACTACAGCCTTTTGGGTCTTAACAGTGCAAGATCTTGATAGTGAGGAGGCTGCACTGGGACTGGATATGGGAATTCACTGCATCTCCCGCCCAATTTGCTGGGAGCCAACTACTGCTCACCCCAGATAAGCTGTTCTTTACAAACATTTAAGCTTTTCTAAGTATCATGATGCTTAAAATGTTCATTTCACTGCAGCCTACAAATTCACAAGTAAATGAATCTTAAAGATTAACCAGAAATATCATCTTAGTGCTGTGTGAAGCTCATTATCCAGGTCTACTAAAGTTTCATTTTTAACAAGTTATTGAAATGTATGTGAAAAGGTACATTAAAGACTTTATGCTTCAATAAATGCTAAGTGTCCAATCTAGTCATTGATGTAAGGCAAATTTATCTAAGGCCATCGCCTAAAGTAACCACTATTTAATCTGTTATCTTATTTCCTAAACATGAGTTAAACAAATATTTTATCACCTAATAGTTTATATTTACAAAACAAAGCTCACCATCTATTTCACGTGCGTGTCTATACTCATTTTACCAGGAAATAAGCTTGGAACTGAAATCCCCTCTTGGTTTAGGACCATCAGAGCAGGGAAGTTCTAAAAGGCGCTCCTTTCAATCTGGCTGGAAGGGAATCCTCACCCTCACTTTTCACTGCCCGGGCCTGCATGGAGCTCTGGGACCCTAACAACCCATCCCAGTTCTGCCTTTTTAAACGACTTCTGTGAACTTTCCCAACAGATTCCAAGAAATTTTGATTGTGAAAGTGACTTCAGTGCGTGTAGTCCTAGGAATTACTGCAATGGAATGTCTGTCTCCCAAGTCAACTTTTTAGTGTCCACCCCCTACATTAATCATTCTATTAGCCATTAATGCAGTGATTCTTTTGTGTTTTTTTTAATCAGAACATAGTTTTGCTTACTCCTTCAAATTATCTGTCAATGGTATATAATTAACATACCACAAACAAGTGCCTACTCAAATTCTGTCCAAGCCAAACAGAGATTTTATTTCAAGTTCATGCTCTCTCTCTCTCTCTTTATATTTAATTGCCAATGATGGCACTTGTGAACAACAAGAGAAATAGCTAAATCACTTCTTTCTAATCCGCACTATGAGCTAAAAGAAACCAGTACCACCACAAATTTAGTGTAGACTGAAACTATGAAGACCAGTATGATGGCAATAAAATAAATACATTTGTGAATAAATGCAAAACTGAAAATATAAGCCAGGATACTAAGCTATGAGTTCTTCCGGTTCCTGGTGCACTTTCCAAAAGCATCCCTGTTACATTATGCAAACAAACAAACAAAAATGTTCTGTGAGGTAACATATTTTATACTTGCTCTTCAGAAATGGATGGAAAAAAACTTTAAAATGCTCTGATTTTGTGGTTTAAAGAACGTTCCAAGAGTCTACAGGTCCATTCTAATAATATATTATCATTTCATTTAAAGAAAAATCTCAGACTTGAAGTTACCCCAGGTAAGACTCTCGCTCATTTAATTCAGCATTGGTTTCATTTCACTGTGTAGTTAGAATACAAGAGTAACAACACTATGGCATTTGAGTCTTCATGTTTCTGAGTTTTGAGCTGCCAAGACCTACAAGTGCTCTGAGGACTGTCTCTCCTCAAACAATAATGAGATGAGTTATCAACACCTTGGGCCTTTCAAGATCTGGATAAAAGTCAATATATTCTTCAGATGATAACAAGCATATGCGGTACTCCAGCATCTAAAAAAAGAACACCTCCCTTCTCAACCCCCATCTATACTTTACACTTAAGAACAGGTTCCAATAAAATTTAAATAATACTAAGTGCTCGACCGTCCTGTAATCATGCATGTTACTGTTACTGATTGATCATTCTTCCCATGCATGAAAACAAAACTGAAAATTAATAAACTGTGCAGTTTCTTCTATTAAAATGGTATTTTTTATTCTTTCCTACTCACTTATAAAGTAGTGTGTACTTCTCTAAGAACTAAAGCTAAATCTAAATATGATAATTTCCATAATGATTAAAAGAGCTTCAACAGCACTGAGGAAATGCTGGCTTCTGTTTTAGTAACATCCAATCATGGTCAGGTTGTATCTAATATATTACTTCTGTATACAGGTCCACTTGTTCTATATGTGTCCATGTGATTCACTAGCAGATTAATACGCAATCTGCGCAAACTACAAGCGTTTTCTCATAGATACTAAAAGTAACATCAATCTCAAGTATGAATATTTTTTAAAGCTGTTAATAGGATCCAATGAAATTTTGTATACTGTATAGTACTATATAAATGTAAAAGTAATATGTATGTATAGAAGTACTTTGCAAGACTCCATTTCCCCATTTTTAAGTAACAGAAAATAGTATGTGGAAAAATGTCAATTTACTTTACATTAAATTGACATTCATTTGAACTAAACCAGCCATTAGTATAGCATTTCCTTTACGTGGTCAAAATGCGGGAAGGGAAGGGCAGTTATGACTGGCCAAGACATGAATGTAACAGTATGTCGAACAGGAGTGTAGCTATTTTACCTTTATAGGTAAAGTTATCACCGTTGAGGCCATTCGGTTTCTAGGACAAAATAGTTTGTAATTTAATAATGTACCAAACAGGCATGGAAACTCATACCTGCATTTCAACTACCTGGGAGGCTGAAGCACAATGAAGATCCTAAGTTCAAGACAGGACTGGCAACTTAGCGAGACCCTGTCTCAAAATAAAATGTAGAAAGGTCTGGGAAGGACTGGCTACACCACAACAGCCCTGGGTTCACTCCTCGCCACTGCACCCAAGGAGAGTAACGCGGTGTGTCAGAGCCAATGCCTTACATATCACGTTACTTATACTTACAATTGAATTTTCTCCACTGAAATTTCCAGATACAAATCTTGTAGCTGTAACTGTTTGCAAAGCTACAGAACTTCCAAATTCAGGATCAAACCCTTCATATGGTATGGTATACGTGCCTTATCATTTTATAAGGAAAAAAATCTGTAAGCCAGAAAACAAGCACTTAGAACAATGTTTTCCAATGTTTTTGTCAACCAATATTCACTTAATATGCATTTTATGCTGCCTTCAAATCAGACAGGTCCCTAAAAACACTCCTGACACTTTCCTGCAATGGTGTGTTTATACATTTTGCCTGTCAAAATCAAGGCCTAAAGCACTGCCATTGACTCTGCCAAAACACTTCTCAGTCCTCAGCCAGGGCTGACTTTCTATTTTGTTATGCCCTGAATATTCCTCTTTCAGTCCCTCAGCTGTTACATTTAAAAATGGCTTTTCTTCCACAACTCCCTACCTCAACAAAGATTACAAAGGTTTTGATGAGAATAGTGAAGCTCTTGTTATCTTTTATATTCCACTTGTATTTATACTGTACCTAATGTCCCCATATATTCTCCACATACCAGACTCTCAATAATGGGTAAATTAAAGCTGCCCTATGCCATCACACATTCCAATTCTGCTGTAGTTATTCTACCTACAAAATCTCTCCGTGCACACATTGACCTTTTCTGTAAGCCCTTCCTAAACCCATTTGTAAGAAGCTGTCTTCTCCAGAGGAACCACAGAGAAACAATTCATTTCTGAGGATTCGTAAAGAACAACCACTGGGATAAATTTCAGACACTAATAATCTCATCCCTGAAGAATTAATGAAAACTATTTTGTGGGAGAGTTAATTGAAGGAACGAGGAATACTCAGCCTGGGTAAAATGAAGGGGATTGCTATCTCCAAACAACTGTAAAGCTGTTGTGCCAGACAATGAGGAAATGGATGCTAGATCGCTGGTGACTGCTAAATGACTGATAAATAGACATGTCCAAATGGGACAGACCTTCCTAAGAAAGAGCGAGGTGCTTAAGTGGAGAATGCAGTCAGGCAGGCTTGGGGGCTTAGTCCTCAGTGGTTTCTCCCACAGTGGGAGACTAAATGATATCTCCAACAGTCTTATCTACTCCTAGAATTCTAAAAAATGACTTCACATCACAAAGTGTCCTGTCACCAGCTGACAAGCTGAAGCCAAATGTATCAGATCCCACACCCCAGCATAATTTTAATTCAACCCTTTAAGAGACGCCCTAAATAAGTCATCACCGCGGTACCACAAACTATATCACAGAGGAAGGAAGAAAAACTTCTCAGGAAATGCTCAGCGGTGGCCTGCTCAAACCCGAGATCAGACACCCCAGGAGAACAGCACCAGGAAGGCCTTGAACAGAGCGCAGGCCACATGCAGATGCTAAACGTGAGCCCTCAAGGTCCCGTTTCCTTGTCCTTCCCCCATGCTGCCCCTCAGTTTTTAGAAATATTTACATGTCAAATACGAGTAAGAACAGTAGCTTCATTGCACAATTGTGTGACATATTATAAAAGCTTCATATGAAATTTAAACCAATACCAGTCAGCCCCAAAGTCATCGCGAACATTAAACTAAACCACTGCTGACTTTTACGGCTGTAAAAATCCTTTACGTGATCACAGCAGGCTTCAAAGTCACTGATACTTTGTTATTAATCTCAAAAAGTCTTCAGCTTACTTCACATTGCTCCCCTCTTACCTCATTCATAAGAATATAACAAAGGAAAAACAAATGAGCAGGACAATTTTTTTCCTAGTATAAATTCATAGGATCATATACTAAGATGTAGTTTTTCCAAATCAGGTTTTAATGCCGATCACGGCCATTTTCAGATACAGTTAGATTTAACATTTACAAATTTTCACCAAACCTAGCCAAAACTCCACTGATGACTAAACAAATTTGGATTCCGCCCACTACAAAATCCAATCTCAATGCTTAGCATCCAATTATTTTTTGATACTGTCAGGTAATTTATTTTAAAAGGTCACTTAGAGTATTCTCAATCACTTGACCCATTTTAAAGGCTACACTTGATTAAGTCTGGGCATCAAGTTCATCACAACCATTACTGAGGTCATTTGAACAACTAAACAGATTACACAGTCAAATCCAAAAGTCTTTTGGATTCTTTTTCTTCTGGATCGCTGTTGTTTGATTATGGGTATAACATATCATGTATCATGATAGTTTATTACACAAGCGTTTAATGGCCTGCATAAAGTATAAACCCACTAAGGAACATTACAAGTTGTGGATTTGCTGACAATTTTCTTTCTGAAAACAATTACATGGACCTATATCAGACTGCATCAACAGTAACCTAGTAACTCCTGTCCCAAATACATTGCTGCATGTCAAATTTTTTCAACAAGAGAATTATTCTCAAATTTAGCCTTGCTTTGCACACTGAAAATGGCTAGTCCTGTTCTCTTCTGTTACCCTCATCTCTTCTCAGGAGGTAAGGCGGCACTGTCAACACCAGTTTACTTTTACAAATGAACAAAACAATGAAACATAACAGAGGTATAGTCACTTGGCCTGCATCATTCTAAAAATCAATAATGAGGCGAGCAATAAACCAGCAGTGCCGGTGTTAGGAGTTGACCACTCTGGTGGCCTCTGCAGCCCTTAATGAGCACATCCTCCACAAATCAGAACGCACATTGGAAATCCTCATTTTATACAAAGTCTGTTTCGCCCAACATGAAAACTAATATACGGACGATGACAAGAAAACAGACTGTTTATTCCACATGCAAGCGTCAGGAAAAGCAAAGTTTGATCATTGTCCCATGGATGAATGAAAGCTGAACTCCTCCATGACCTTTCGCAAACTGCGGGACCAGCCATGTGACTGACCACTCACTGGGGCACTTTGGAGGTCAAAGACAGAGTATGTCACCACCAGCTTTGTATGCTGACCCACAGCTTCATGCCTAGCCTATCCTCCTCCATTTCTCTCTGCCCCTGTGGGCTAAGAGTGAGTGGAGGAAAGGGATACACTCCCTCTTCTATGCCAATGTATCCAAGTGGGCCCACCAAGAAGGACTCTTCCTCATGTACCACATCCATGAAGAGCAGC
This sequence comes from Petromus typicus, assembly GCA_004026965.1. NCBI lineage: Eukaryota > Metazoa > Chordata > Mammalia > Rodentia > Petromuridae > Petromus > Petromus typicus. The sequence continues at coordinate 10,853 of PVIR01002038.1, forward strand.
CACCTTCACACAACCTTCCTTCTCAAAATATCCTGAACAAAAGATAGTCGAAAACTTGCTGTATGGAAGAGCCCCGGTTCAACCCTAAACCTCTCCACCCGATCATCTAATGCTTCAGGATGGCTGTATCTGTTCACTTCTTGAAAACAGAGAGGAAGTTCAGAGCCTACAAGTCCCAAGCCACAGTGTAAAACATGTTTGTCATTGCTGACCGCGTGAGAACTGGAGGGGTTCTGATGACACTGAAAATGGTGAGAGGCACTCAAGGTGACCGGTTGATGGACTCTGGTCACTGAGACATGGACAAGACCGGGATTTTCCAAGGAAGGTTTCTCTTCCTTCATTTGCTCCGAAGACCCCACTCAATTTCACAGTATGATAAAGTCCCTTTCCTTACACTTCTCCTGCAAGGTTTGTGACAGTACAACTTCCCACATGCCCCAGGTATCTACTGTGTGCCCACAGCCAGTCCTGCGCTGGACTCGGCCCTCTCGGCAAATGGAAAGCCTTTCAAATCACTAGAAATGTTGTATCGAAAATCAGCAGATGAAAACAAATGAAAAATTCATTTAAAGAAGAATACAAATATCAATTGAAGATATAATCTACAGTATCTTTAACAAGCTCAGGAAGAGAATGAGTAACAAGTTTTATACAGAACGTGACATTTTTGAACCCTTTTTTTTCCTCCCCACCCCCCCCCCCGGGGCTAGGACTGGATTTGATAGAGACAAAGGTCCACAATACTGAGCCACAACAAAGAACTTTCTTTACATAGGAAGTAAACACAAAGCCCACCAAAAAATGTAAACAGACTTCAGGAGAAGAAAAACAGTATGATGATTTTCCACAGATGGTGTTACCCTCATCTGGGGGACCCAGGAGAATGTCATACACCTCAGAAAACCCAGGACATTGCTGGCCCTTAGTGAATAAAGTGAAAATAGTTGTGTAGAATCTCAAAGGCCAAGGTGACTCAACCACAGATCACCACAGTAATAATGCCTGGAAGCTCACGACCTCCATGGTGAGCACCTCTTGTAATTGTCGAGGCCAAAGGTATCATCTATGCATCTCCCATTGTCTCCATAAATTCAATATTAAAATATTTATACAAGTTTTGTTTTCTTTTCCCAAACTGTGTATACATTTTTTGGTGGGTTCTGTCCATGCACACAGTAATACGGGATATTTCAGTACAGATTTTGTGTCTTATGTAGGGCCCGAAAACACTGAAAAGTAGCCCAGTGACTGTCGGAAAACATTTCTCAATTAGTCTACAAGAACGTAAACTCCATGGGAACAAGAATTGTTCTTTTACTGGTTTTCCTCTGAGGAATCACCAGTATCTAAAACAGCACCTTCGACAGACCTTCAGTCTCTGTTGATGTAATAACAAGGTTCCCTAAAAGACATCTTAGTGGTGTCTCTGAATTCAGCCTAAGGCCAAAGCTGACCGTCCTCTCACCTCTGGCACTTGACTCTTACCTAGAAGTTCAAGTTGAGCAACTCAAGTTCTAATGGCTCTTTTTAAACCCCAAACCCCAGAACCAGACAAATTAGTTCACTTCATTAGTGAATCACACTGGCTGCTAGAAAGGATAAACTACCCAGATTTTAACTGGTATTTCCATGTGTTAACAGTTGAAAACCATGTGCATTGTGACATTGTTTTTTACACCATTTCAAATCAAGAGTATAATGGATCAGGCCGGGGATTTAGCTCAGTGGTTCCGGCGCCTGTCTTGCAAGTGCAAGGACCCGGGTTCGATCCCCAGTAACCACATACAATATTGAGTGTGGAAACTCACGCCCAGCAGCAACCAGTACCACACACCACAGTGCCGGGCGTGGTGGCTCACGCCTGTCATCCCAGCAATGGGGAGGCAGAGGCAGGAGGATTGCTGTGATGTGAGCTGGAGGCTGAGCTCAGGGCCAGCCTGAACCACAAGAGCAAGATCCTGTCTCAACAACAACAACAACAACAAAGTGTAATGGATCACAGAAAATGTTTCAGTAATATTTTACTGTCACAACCATTGGAGTGCCTCTGGGGTTTCCCTTTGAACCAATCTTGTCTGAGTAACAACGGTAGCTGTAATGTAATGTAATGTAATGTGTTGATGAAAACTTCACAATGACCCTCAAGCAAGTATTATCCTTAGTTTATAACCTCAGGGAAATAAAGTATCTTTCCTACTCTATCCCCTAGCTGGAAACAGAGCTGGAACTCACCCTGTTGTGACTTTCGATTCCAGCTCTTAGCTTCTAGGCTAAACATTTATTCCACCAGTGCAGCCCACACACTGCTATAGAAAACATAATACTAATTGACACAAATGGTCAGCTTTGCTTTTTGTTTTGGTATTTTTGATGTGTCAGCAACTGCTTATATGCACAGAATGGCTTTCGGAGAAACAGTCTGGAGTTCAAACCCTGCTCCACAGACACTATCAGTGTGCTGCCAAAAACCATCTAACTTGGACTGGGAATTTAGCTCAGTGGTTCTGGTGCCCCCAAGGTCCAGGGTTCAATTCACAGTAACCACATACTACAATGCTGGGCATGAAGACTCATACCCACCAGCAGTCAGTGCCACATACCACAGTGCTGGACGTGGTGGCTCATGCCTGTAATCCCAGCACTCAGGAGGCAGAGGCAGGAGGACTTCTGTGAGTTCCAGGCTCACCTGGACTGCATGGCTCAGGGCCAGCCTGAACTACAAAATGAAACCCTGTCTCAAAAAAGAAAAGAAAAAAACAACCATCTAACTTCTGAGAATCTCAGTTTCCTTAGGTGGGAGCACGAAGGTAATACCACATTCTCTCAGGATGGCTGCAGGAGCTAAGTGAGCTAATGTATTCCAGAGCATCTGTTACGAAGCCTGGCACAGGACAACAGCTCTTTAAACCTCGACTCCTTTCCTTCTAACGGATTTGCTAAATTGGCACTGTGCTGATTTTTTTAAGTGTTTAGTTCATCCTGATAATGCCATAATTACAGAATAAAATGACAATACATTCTTTGTAACTACAAAGGAGAATTTATAAACTGATAAAATGTGAGTTGGAAAAGGCTTCAGAAGTCATCTGTTGCAGTCTCTTCCATTTCCAAATGAGGGTCTAGAGAGCTCAGAAGACTTGCTTCCAAGTTTTCCCAGCAAAGACTGGACGAGACCCTCTGTCCTTTCCACGCCCTCCTCCCCTAGATGTTGGCACACATTACACAGGCATGGCAGCACGTGTAATTTTCACACAATTAAGCAGTATAAAATTACCTCAATTTAACTGCAACCAATTAACAAGCCAAATTAGCGTTTCATATGTATACTATTTAACTAGATGTCTGGCTTCCAAAAGAAATAAAAGAAATAAATGCATTTCAAATGAATCTAGCATTTTAGTGAACAAAGCTACTTACAATTTCAATTACCTTTCCTATAATTTTCTTTACATGAAATAAGACAATCTCTATTTTAAAAGAAATGGGTTTTTGCAACTATCTAGATGAGAATGTGTGCTGTATTTTAAATATTGCATCCAGATTTCTCTAAGGGTTTTCCATGTGCAGGCACATTCCTGCCTGTATACAGATGCGTGCCTCCAGATCCCAAGCAAATACCAATAGGGTATCTACCTGTGGCCCACTTTCTCCATCTACCTGTGGCCCACTTTCAAAAGTGCTGTGTTGTTCCTGGGCTTCTCAAAGGTAATGAATCTGCCACAATGAAAATAAGAGCTTTGATGATCTGCTTTCTTTCGAGAAAAACGTCATCACCAAATGAATCTCTGCCAAACAAAGCACAACATGTCAAACACAAAGCACCCCACCGTCAGTCCCTACTGTCACCATCTAGATACAAACGCATAGCTGAGTTCCATCCTTGGCATGCATGCAGAAAAATGCAACCAGGAAGTGGTACTCTAACCACTCGGTCCATGACCTCTTCCCTTCTGATGACTTTACACCTAAAAATGTAAATACCCTGTCATTTTAGATATAGACTTTTTCAGAATTTGCTGATGAGTATTTGCTGGAGCAAAAAGTGCTATAGTAAGATGCTAAGCTGCACTTAAACCTTTGCTCAAACATGCTATGAGCATTTGCACCTTTCGCAAAACATTTTAATCACTTTTAGAATTTCTTGCACTTTCAGGTGATTTTAAGACGTTCATTAACAAGACCACAGAATGCATATTGTCGTGCAACAGAGCCGATCTTCTTTATTTCTCTTTTGAATGCCACCATAATCAGACCACCTCCTTGCAGTCAAGATACCCATCCTCTTCCCTTCCGGTCTCTAAAGCACACGCTTCCTAGCAGCACTTCTCTGCCTGACACTTTAAGTGAATGTCCAGCTTCCTCACCAAGGGTCTGAGGCCCCGAAGACCAAAACAGTGAATCTCTCCAGGGTCCACACTCCTGTCCCTTCTCACGGTCGTGTCCTTCTATTCCACTGAGCTCCTCCCTTCCGTCTAAGCAAATCCCCTCAACCTCAAGGCTTCCAACCCTACATTGCTTTCTCCCAGAGAGACCCTCTCCTCTTTCCAAGAAGGTGGGCGGACAGTCTCCAGTTACAATCTCTTCTCACTTTAAGCCTTTGTAACAAAGTTGACTTCAGTTACTTTATTAAGGCACACCGATCATCGGACTGTAACACTCTTGAGGTTAAGAGTCATTGTCTTTTTTCTCCTGCAGTTACTTAGACTGGTTATACAGCCCAAGCTCAGTGTTCCTACAACTTAAATTTCTTACATTATATGAGATCTACTGCAGGAAGCAAATTTATAAAATGGCATAGTTGACAAAGGAAAAAGAATATTCTTTTCACTAAACTGTGTTTCTTCTCTTTTCGGCCACAGTATTTCATACTACAGACTGCTAATCATATGGACAGTAAAAAAAAATAAAAACTAATTTGAATTTCTCAGATGATCATGATATATGCAATCATGATTTTAAAAATTATGTGGAGGTCTGAATGTGTCACTTCTCCCTAGCTGTTTAGTGGCATATAGACCCAGCCCATCCAGGGCTCCACAGATTGGCTGGCTACCTCACACCACACTGTGACCTTGTCTAAGTCCCTCGAACTGATGTCCACTCAGACAGCATCTTAAAAAATTCCCATGGGGGGCTGTGGATTTAACTCAGTGGTTTGGGCGCCTGTCTTGCAAGCACAAGGGCCCGGGTTCAATCCCAGTAACCACATACAATACTGGGCGTCGAGACTCACGCCCACCAGCAATCAGTACCATATATCACAGTGCTGGGTGTGGTGGCTCATGCCTGTAATCCCAGCACTCGGGAGGCAGAGGCAGGAAGATTGCTGTGACTTTGAGGCTGAACTCAGGGCCAGCCTGAGCTACAAAGTGAGACCTTGTTTAAAAAAAAAAAAAAAGAAAGAAAAAGAAAAAAAAATTTCCCTGGGGTGAGAAGCAGCTGTGTGGAAGTTCTGTGAAGAGCTGCGCTATACACACACACCTCCTTTGGCTTCTAGGCCGCACCCATGCTTTCAAATCCCGATCCAAAGATCAGCCCTTAAGAGGCGAACAGTAGGGTCCTCACAGGTCCAGACTGCTGGGAGCTTTCCTCACTTTCACCATATCAGATAGTCAATTCCTGAGGTCAGACAGCCCCCCAGGCCCCGCCCCCATGGTCTGGCTCCTCCCGTCACTTCTCCATGGTTACCCGCCCCGAAGCCACAGAGTGGGAGGAGAAGCTTTCAACTCCCTCACACCCCCTCACTGCCGTCAGGGCATATGCATTGCTTCCTCTTGCCGCAACTTTCTCCATCTTTCCACGGGCCTTTCCTTTCTACTAGACTCCTGGTTCCCAGTTAGAGATGCACTTAAAACAAATGTAAGATCAAATAATGGTTCCCCCAGTGAATAATATCTGGGGAGCCCACTAGATTAGAAGCTCCTTCTCTGGGCTGAGTCACCATTTACCTTTGGTGTCACAGGGCACCAGGTACCACAAGGCACAAGTTCTGACCCAGAGAAAATACTTGGATGACTACATGAGAGCACTGCATTGCTCCACAACAGCAGGGCACCTGTCACGGTATTCAAAACAGAGCACTAAGATGTGTGATTGACAAGTCTAAAATGGGATCCCTACATAACTCTTGGTTGGTGGTGTTTTTGTTCGCTTATTTATTTGATAACAGTACTGTGGACATCACCAGGCTGGGCTCAAACTTGCAACCCGCCCAGGTGAGCCTCCCACAGTGCCCAGATTATAGGCCTATACCACTATGCCTGACAGATTAACTCCTGATCCTACATTCAACCATCCTTCAGCCCTCTGCTTTCTACTCAGAATCACCCTCCCTCGGGCACATGAATATCACTTTATCTCTTCTTTCCTCCAAAGCACTCTCTTTAAATAGGCTTAAACAGTTGAATCCAAAACTTTAAACTGATGGGAAACCTATAGTGCACTTGAACAACAGATTTCATCTCTGTTAATATAGGGCATAGGCGAAACATAGGATGAATGCTTAAATTTTAAAAACTTATTACAGTAAAAGATACATTGCCAGGCGTGATGGCACAAGTGTGTTCAAAGTGAGGGGGAGTATTCCGAGGGGAATTAGTGGAAAAATATCTCTAGTGTAATACACTTTGTATTTAAACATTCATATTCTGTGGTTACCCTTCACTGAGCTGACATCCAAGGCAATTTGTCCAAGTAAAAACATGGCAGTGTCCTCGGCTGCTTTGTTCATCAGATCTGGCACCGTGCACCTTCGGGCATTTCCACTAGCTCAAAATGACCCTAAAAGGTGAACGTTCTCATGGCCACAACTAGCAGGCGGCTCAGCTCAGCTAGAGACACTCACAAGAGAAGACTCCAGAACTGCTTCAGAAAGTAGCAGGAATGATGGGACAAGTTGTTCAACCAGGACTATTCCGACAGTGATTAACGACAATGTGCTTCTTAGTGTAACACAATTTTGAAGTTTTAAGCACTCATGATATTTATCTCCCTGCCTACCTCAAACGGTGGATCTGAGAGTGTATATTAAGACTCACATCTTTGCTTCAGGATAATAAGGACTGTAATGGCCTAAACTATAACGACCGACTATTGCGTTCTAAAGTGGTCACAAAGCCTGTACAGGCCTACGTCAAACTAATCCTCAGCCCTGTGGTTAATCTCAGAGAAACAAAGACTACACAGGCAATACAGACACATTACCCTTTCTCACATGAAAATTTTGGATTTTTGTCACAATAATGAAGTGCTCAAATAGATTCCCAAATTAGAGGCATTACACAGCTACAAATACTGATTTACAATCTCTATTTTATAAGCACTGCCACACATAACATTACAGGCAAGCAATATTTTAATGGTGATCAAGTATCAAGAGCAAAGAGAATATAACACTACTATTCAGTTTCCTTCAAATCAGCACTCTTCTTTTTATGAGTTTTTTCCTTTTTTCTTTCTGCACTCACAGTACATTAGCTATGAATGTTCACTAACATGTTAGTCACTGAAGAAAATGCCTGTGTGGTTAAAGCAACCCAAGAACTCTGGATTTTTTTAAGTTCCTTAGTAAACACGAAGTCCACTAAATTGACTTAGCAAACTTCCTCTGCTCCCTTTTATAATATTACTATAAAAGTTTTAGCACTTACACACCAAATTTTAGCCAAAATATGAATTCCTGACAGATTCACGTATACTTTCATGAATTAAAAGCAGCTCACCGAAAATTTCAGGTAGGTATTTAAATTGTGAGCCACTTCCCCACCACAGGACTTCTGCTGATGTTGAATATATACTAAAATGTAAATATTGTTTTATTTTAACAGAGAAGAGACTATTTGCCTGCTTAATCCACAACCATATAGCCAGTTGATCTTTGCCCCTTTCCCATATTCTAATAAATACCACATCATGTATTTCACAGCTTAACGCAGCACATTTTTACCTGGGCCAATGTTTTCTATACGTCTTTAAATCTACTTGATGTTGAAGCTTTCAAATTAACTTCAGCTACATACCCCATTACTAATTCAAAAATCTAAAACTAACACAAAGACTTGCCACTTTTTGATGCTGCCAAAAAAGTCCCACTTTTTAAATAGAATGGCAGCGTTTTAAGAAGATTCTTCATTTTAAATATTTTAAGCAGCTTCAGCATAGAACATTCAACTAAGTTTTCTGCAGAGTTTCAAAGTGCCAAAAGTTCAAGCGTACACATGCACCCTTACTCCCCACAAGACACCTGCATGTATGTCACTTTCTGTTTTGTTTTCATAGTAACAAGGACGTCTATAAACACCTCACGTAAAAAGGAGCCTGATCAAAAGATTCTACTGCTTAATCTTTCATGTAGCCAAAGAGCATTATTCCCTGATGCAATATTTTATGCACAATAAATTTTTCACACTCCTCGTTTCATGAAAACATATAAAGAAAGGTCTTATCTACTGTGACAGGATTTTGCCAAACATCTCCCCAAGGATCTAACCAGTTAAGAATGAAAGGGCTAAATTTTCAGTCTATACCATTAAAATATACTACCATTCCTAGCACTGTCCCAAATCAGTCTTACTCCAATTTAATCTTAAATAGCCATACAGAAGGATAAGCAGTGCCTCACAGATTCAGTCATCCAAAATACAATCTCAGGTACCTGCAGGGAATTTTTGTTTTACATTTGCCCTGTGCGCAAGGCAAGAAACTCTATCAGACAACTTTCAAACGATCCACCATTATAATACAATACTTTCCTGCATCTGACAAATACACTGCATATTTCAGACCTAGTGGCCAAATGGGATTATGACACTACAAGCCTAATGTCATTAAGTAGATAATGGCAAATCTTTCAGCTAAAAACAAAGAAAGCACATTTGTAATCTGGTATTGTGACTCCTCGAGGTTTCACGGAATTTTCTCTTAGCAATGGAAAGATATCCACTTTACCCACAAGAAATCATCTCTATTTTGAAAACTATCTGGCCCACATCCTAAAAAATCAAAACTAGTCTACTCATTATACAATCCACTCGGTTAAAATTTTGCTTTGGCATTCTTACAAGGTTTAAAAGCAATCATTTGCATAGTCTAGTATACATAGTATATGAATATATATGCAAATATTCAAAGTGACTTGATACTCAAGGACAAATGTCACCGAATATTACTGTATCATCAGAGGAAATGTTTCTAATAAAGTTAAATGGATTTCTTCTGAAAGAGTAGCTCATTGTAAATTAAATTAAAATGAATCTTATTAATATTTCGAACAATTTCTGGGCTTGATTATTCACTGCAAAAAAAACCAACAACTGTAGGAAGAGAAAAATCAATAGCCCTTGACAAGGGCTCCGAGGATGCTGGAAAACACAGCTCTTCTGTGAATTCGCGAAGTCTAGCCATGAGGATGGGGGAAGAGTACCGATACTGTATTTTCTGAGGATAAATCGAGTTATTTTTAAAATGGCAAAAGGAAGGAGAAAAATCAGTTCAAATTTTCCATTATAATGAAAGTACCGGAAACATGCTTTTCTATGTTCATTTTAGGCCTTCGTAACTGTACAGAGAATAAAGGTTTTGCAATGTCAGTTGCACACAGCTTCCTGTGCGAATTCTAAGCCATCACAGGTGTCCCGAGTCTTCCAGAGAAACCCACTACGGGAAGAAGCCTCCGGTCGCCTCCTCACCGCCCCCAGACCAAGCTCGAAGGGCTGCGGGTCTCTTCCAAGCGTCGGTATTAAGGACCCCCGGTTCTCTGCAACCCGGAGGCTACAGCCCCCACTTGCCCGTGCGAGAGCTTCCCGTGGGGGGGGGGGGGCCGAGTCCCTGCAGTGGTTTTCAGTGAGGTGCTTTCAAGTGGGAAGAGTCAGAGCCAGGCTGAGCCTCTGGACGGAACCCTCCTCCCCTCCGCCTCTTCCCCACCGAGAGCCACGTCCCTGAAGGACAACACCCGCGGACACTTCCCGACCTTCTCTCCCCCACACAGTCTGGCTTGGAGGGCTGGGGTCGCGTTTCGTCGCGTCCTCTGCTGCACTGGATGTGTTATGTAAGAGGCACAGGACGCGGGCGGCACATGCGTATGAGCGCACCGATCTGTGATAACAGCTGGGGCGGCAGAGCAGATCTGGGGTCCCCCCCCCCGCCAAAGACGACAGACACCACACGCACATCACCCCCGCGCGCGCACACACACGCACACACAGGCACACACACCACACCGACCAGTGTTTTCCTCTCCCCCCTACCCGCACAGACGCACAGAAGGGGAGTGAAAGGAGCAGCGGCGGCAACACATCTGCTCCGATAGCAGCCGGCAGAGCCGCCGCGGCAGAGCCCCTCGTTAACCCCCTTCCTGTGGCTGCACCACGTCATGGAACATTCCCGGAACGGGCCAACGTTCCACCCACTTCAGGGAACCGACATAAAGACACAGAGCCAGCTCCCCACGGTGCGCAGCTCAGACACACATGCCCCTTCCCGCTCCCAGGCCGGACTCACAGAAAAACACGCATGCACGCCGCCCCCACCCGCCTCCGCGCGTCCGGGTCCAGCCGGCGGCCGCCGGAGCCGCGGTGCGGCCGGTGCACCCGCAAGGCGCGGGCGCCTCCGCCTGACCCTTCCATCAAGACAGCCCCTCCTTCCGCGCCGCTGCCTGCCTGCCTTGACTTCCTTCCTTCTCTCCTTCCTTCCTCGCTCGGGAGAAGGGAGCCACAGAAATGCCCACACTGGCGCCGCCGCCGCGCTCGCTCGGCCGCAGGCCGGCGGCCCGGCCCTCGCGCCGCCCGCCCGCCGCCGCGCCCGCGCCCGCGCCCGCAGCCCAGCCCCGGCCCGCCCGCGCCGGCGCCCCCCCCCCCCGCTACCTGACCGCCGGCCGCCGCAGCGGTGGCCGGGCCGTGCGCGCCGGTGCACGTCCCGCTCCGGCAGCCCGGCGCATTCCTGCCTCCGGCGCTCCCGCGGCCCCCTCCCCCCAGGACATTACGCAAAGCAGCCTCCCCTCATCTGCATAGGTCCCCGGCCGGGGTATTCCCCGCAGCTCTCCGCGCGCCAGACCCCCCTCCCGAGGTCTCCCCGTCCCCGCCCCTCAGACCCTCACCCTCGGCCCGCGGGGAAGGGATCTGGGACGCGCTCCACGGAGGACTCGGTGGAGTTCGGCGGCGGCGATTCCAGCATAAAGTGAAACAAGCTCCTCGCGCCGAAGGCGGCAGGCGTAACCGCGCCGAGGCCACTTACCGAGCCGGGGAGGGACCTAGATCCCAGCGCCGCTCTGTGCCCGTGGCCGGTGCGACCTCACGCACCCCTGGGCTGCACGCGCACCCCAGACTCGAGTAGAGAAAGACTGTTAACGAACCAGGAGAGCCGCCAAGTTGCTCAGGCCCCAGGAGCGTCAGAGGCCAGCACGCACAACTTGGCAAACACTTGTGCTACAGTCACCGAGGATGTTTTCGTGGAGACCCCCCTCCTCCGGGGATAGACAGCGCTCGGCGGCGCCCCGCTCCTCGGCTCTCCACCCCACCGCCTCCCGCCCGCTTCTCGCCGCAAGCAGCCCGCCCGCCTCCGGGCCGCTAGACCCCCGGGTGGCTGTCAGCGCCGGCCGCAGCCGGTGACACGCGCGGGCGGAGGGCGCGCCGCGGCGGCGAGCCCAAGCGGGCGAGGGGATCCTCGCGGGCGCGGCGGGCGCTCACCTGGAAAGTCACCGCTGCACAGGAGAAGGGAGAGGAGGAGGGGAGGAAGCCCCCTGGTGCTCCTGCTCTCGCTGCCGCTGAGGCCGCTCCTCTGCAAGGCTGAGCGTGTCGGGGGGGCGGGGGGGGTCTGGTAGCATTTCCTTAAGGACAGAGCGAGGGCGGCGCGGGGGGAGGGAAGAGATCCCGACAGCCAGCCCCAGCCTCCTCTCGCCTTTATTTATTTTTCTGACATTGTATGGAGATGGGCCCCGGGCAGAGGCAGCGGGAGCTGCGGGGCCCGAGCCGCAGCTGCCTGGTGCGGGAGCCGCAGCGACCGCCTCCCTCCTCCCAGGCGGTGGACGCACCGGGTTATTCCTGGCAGCGCCTCCCCGAACAGAAGTTACTAGGAGGAGTGCGCGGCGAGGGCGGGCGGGGGAGGGCGGGAGGAAGAGGGAGAGACTCAGCCAGCGACGTCATCGGATCCCCCAGCGAGTCCCAGGGAGGGAGGCCGGACCAGAAAAACCAGTCTGGAGCCGGCGAGCGGCGAGAGATGTGCTGCGCTCTGGGCCACTGGGGCGGGAGGCGGCCGCGAAGGCAGGACTGGACCCCGGCGTGGCCGCCCGGGTGCGGGAACCTCGCCACCGCCGCTGCGGCCGCCGCCGCGCTCTGCTCGCCCCGAGCCGGGAACTCCCTGGAGAGCGGGTCTCTGCCTGTCAAGCAGAAACCCCAGGGCGTTCCGCGCAGCCTGAGAATTTCCTCTAAGGATGTGGAAACCTCCTTCCCCGCCCCACCCCCATCTTCTCCTGGAATCCTTCCCTGCCTTCCGGACCGACGGAGTTACATAATTAGTGTGGTCCTTAAATCTCGTCCAGGTAGCTCTCCGGTCCTTGGCCTCTCCTCGCCCTCGCCCTACTCAAGATTTTGTTATCAGAAAAACAAAATCAGATAGCTCCTGGCTGCGTCTTTAGAGCTTTGCAAAGTGTTTCCCTGGGCACGCTCGGCGCCCCGCGGAAGCGCGAACTTCTAACGCGCACTGAGTGACCCCCGCGCTGTGCCCAGGGTCACTCCCAGGGCGCTCGGGCGCACCCTGCTCCGAGGACGTGCCCGCCCTCGCTGGCCGCGGCATTCAAATGAGCTTAGGCAGCGGCGCGGCGAGCAGCTGCCGGCTTCCTGGTGGGGCGCGCTGGGACCCGGGTTTGGTGCCACTTCCATCTGTGCGCACCTCTCTGCGGGGAAGGGAAGGAACGGGGCGAAATTACACCCTGCCCCGAGACTGCGGGGCGTGGGGGAGGGGAATCTCAGGCTTTCAGAGCCGGGGTTCCGGCTTCCTCCCGGCCCGGCGACACCCCGGGGACACCGGGGCTCCCTTGGGCCGTTACCCTGCAGCGTGGATTCTGGCGCACCCTCGGGGGAGGTTCCCCGGAGGCCACGGTGTAGGAGCGCGACGAGTGGCCGCAGGATTGCGCGGCGCCTGGAGCGCCTCCTCTGGGTGGTCTCCTATCCGGGCTGGGATCGTGTGCCGCCTTCCCCTGTCGCCCCAGCAGCCGCGCCCGGGGGAGCAGAGCGGAGCGCTCCCGGCGGCGCGGGCCGCAGCAAGCTCCCCACCCCCGGCCGCGCCGCCGCCCTGCCTGGGGCGGAGTAAACAAGAGAAGCGCAAGATTTGACCTGGCGCGACCCGGCTTTCTGGCCGGGGTTCCCCCGGAGCAGGTGACTCCGTGGGAGGGGTGGAAATTAGTCTCTGGAATTCCGAGCCAAAGACATTAGCGGTGGCTCGGCTTTTAAAGCAGGTATTTCACCAATAACTACGGAATGTTTCGCATCTCGAGTTTCGTATTTACCGAAAAGGGGCCAAATGTCAAGACATATAAAATAGCCTCTTCCTTTTTCATTCAAAAAAGAATATATTAAAAAGGAAGAACAGTCCCATTCGTGACGGCCGAAATAGCGCTGCTAGTTTCGTTTTTGGTTTTGTTTTTTGTTTCATTTAGACCTATAGCCAGTGTATTTTGGGCGCCCCTGTGCAAAGGCGGAATTGTGAAGGACGACCTTCCAAAATAAAAGAGTAAGATTTTTTTTTAATCTTCAAAGGAGAAAAATCTGAATGATTTCGAATATGATGCCTTATGACCTTTTTTAGATTGATCTCATTTAAATCCAGGGCCTAGTTCTGCATCAGCAGCTTCCCAGGGTGTTATACTGGTTACTTTAACTTGCGGCCTTCCTTGAGTTAATGTGCAGCCCTCACAGTACAGAGCCACATCACTTTCCTTTATATGGTAGAAGTTACAATTTTAAACACTCCTTTAAAACTGGAAATACGATTTTCAAAATCTGTGTTCACTTTTGTGTGTGTGTGTGTGTTCACTTTTAAGCCCACCTGCTACATACTCCCAGAGCCCTTTTTATTTAATTTCTTAATAGAGAAGATTAAGCAATTTCTTTCAGAATCCAATTTTCCTTCAGCACATACTATAGCTGCTGCCCAAGTTCCCGAAGACTAAGCAGGCGGTTTTCTTCCCGAGAATTAGTGTGAGTTGAAACCTTAAATGCCTTGTTAAAAGACCCGATCAAGTAACAATGTGACTAATATACACCATAACAGAATAGTTACCTTTTTTTTTTTTTTTAGCAAAGCAAATACGTATCACGCCTGAAGAAGATCTGACCCCACCATCAAAGGGGACACCTGAAGAAAGTCTTGAGTCAAAAACCTTGACACTTTTAAGTGGTTACTTTGTTTGAAAACAGTTGAGATCTAAAGAAGATGGCCTGGATTGATTCGAAGAGGAAGTAAAAATATGTGTGAATGTGTGCTAACTAGGTGATAGCTGTCTGCTGGGAAGACTCACTATCATCTTTGCTGCTTGCTAATTTGCCCAAACTGTTTAAAGTTGACAGCCACTGCCCTCCACAGCAGCCATTCCAGGGCCACGTGTTTGCAGACTGTGACAGCTGTTCCTGTCTGCTACAGCTGCCTCTTCCCAAGTCAGTCCCAGTGCCTTGTTATTTTGGAGTTCTTTCCAAGCAGTGGAGAGGCCTTTCCCTCTGAGAGTCTTTGTTTCATAATACACATTTTTTGTTTCTTTCCCAAGTCTGCAGTCCAAGGGGCCAAGTATTTAGCCCAGTGGTGCTGTCGCCTGCCTTGCAAACTCAGGGTTGTGAGTTCAGTCCCCAGTACTGAAAAAAAAAAAAAAAAAAGATTGTAAGCCATACTTTGTGAATCTTCAGTTGCTACATATAAAGACAACATGGTAACAGAAAGGTTTCCCTTCCAAAACAAGACAAAAACCAAAGGCAAACCTGGCATTGGTTAAAAAATAAATTGAGCCAACTGTGCTAAAGAGCTCTGTGGGTAGTTCCCCCCACTCAGCCCCCCAGCCTGGGCACCCATAGAGAACATCACCAGTCAAGCAGAATGTCCTTTGATTCCATGTCCTTCTTACCTCTTCTTGGTGCCAAAGTGATTGAAAAATCTGGTAATGTGGATTATAAGGTTTAAGACAATGAAATCATTAATGACTACAAGTACAGAGTGACATTTTTGAGCGTTGTCAGAAAAGTCACCTCAAACTGAAATCACTTTCATTCAAAAAAAAAAAAAATTGAGGGCCTGCTGTGTGCAGAAAATATCTGAGATCCATCTCTGAACAGATGAGGACCTCTACTCGAGAGTTCATGCTCCCGTTAGAAGAGGAATGCTTGAGCTCCCACACATAGCAAATACATTGTACTGGACTATAACCGGTAAAGAATGTGGGGGCAGAGGGATCAGAAAATAAGGCTAAAAATATAGATGACAGAATAATTATGTTGCTGTATTATACAGGGAGGCCAAGACAGGGTGTTGAGAAGAGAAATTTTGACCAAGTCCTATAGGAAATGATTTAGCCATGGACATGTCTGGAGGACAGAGTTTTGAAGGAAGAGGAACAGCTGAGGTAAAAGTTCAAGCCCACAAATGTTTGTAGACCTCAAGTGGAACAAGGCGGCTCAGACAGATGGAGACAGCCAGTGAACAAAACATCCCATGCCCAGGCCCTGGAAGGATATCTCTCGCACCAGGCAAAGCTTGACAGAAGCACCTGTGAGGCCTTGGTCACACAGTCCCGCCACATGTGGACCTATGTGAGCCCAGGAGTCTGCATTTATAGATCATTTGATAGATCCTTAGTTATTCTAAAGTTCGAGAGCCACTGTCACAGAGTGTGAAAATCAGTACGTCCAGACAAAAGCATGAGGTACCCTGGACCCATGCTAAAAACAGATGTGGTCACGGTCCGAACGAAGCCTTTTAGTCGGGCCAGAAGTCCACTGAGTTTAGGGGACATGGATTCCACTGAATCAAATAGCCAGAGGTCAGTAACCAACTTCTAACTACCAAGATCCTCGGGGTTATTTGCTCTTATTTTTGTTTAGGTTTTTCTCCATCTCTTAGCTCTTCTTACCTCTTTGGTTCCCACTGCCCTTTGCCATGTTCAGTTGGTCTGGGGCAGCGGACCCAGATCACAGTTTTCCTATGTTAACAACTGTAAGAAGAGATCTTATTTCTTCCCAGGTAGCTTAAGGAGTCCTCAGGACATCCTGGCAGGGGGTGGTGAGGTTGGCGATGCCAAGAGCTGTGAAAGGGGAAAGATGGTCCCTCGCGGAAAAGCTACCTTGCCAAGGAGGAGCTGCACAGACCTGGGTCCAGGGCTGTGTGCTATATTGCGAACCCTTTTGACCTTGGTTTCTCCATTTTTTTAAAACAAAATTAGAAGGTTGGTCAAAATAGTGTGGTTGATGCCTTGCAACTGTAAATTCTATATAAATTGCTGTAATAAATCCTTCTGTAAAATTATGCAAAACGAATTAACTGGCATGCCATTTCCTCAGATAAATTTATAGTACTATAAATAAGACACTAAAGAGGTTACCAGCTTTGGGGTTCTAGTGAAAAAAAAATGGAATCTAGCCTTAGTTCTCAGCAAAAAGGCTTGACCTAGAAGTGCCTTTCTGATGGATCGCCCACTTACTATTCCTCTGCTTTCATTGTAAATGCAAGAAAGTTTAGCACTATAATGATTTATGTGGTGTGAAGAATCCTTAGATCTCCAAATGTTAGTTGAAGAAAAGACTTTTGAGGAAAAATCTACCTGTTTGTGGAGTTGCAGACAGAGTAAAGTCCAAACAGTCTAATGCAGAACAGTGTCTTCATCCTGCTCTGACTTCCTCTGATTGGGAAGTAGAGGAAGGTGGTCTTAACAAAGGGCCAATTAGCTAAAGCTATACTGTGCTTGGGCTGAAGGTCATTAGGACTGAAGGGCTCTGGAAGATGCACTGGATTTCCTTAAATATCTTTTCACTTGTAGAAACATTTCTAGCAATGTTCAATTAAAAGTCTTGACTGCCTCCTAGATTTAGGAAACCACAATTCTTAGCCAGGTGTGGTGGTGCACACCTGCAATCAGAACACACTGGGGAGCTGAGGCAGAAGCATGGTTCAGTTACACACAGACACACACACACACACACACACACACACACACACACACACACAATTCTTGAGATTAGAACTGGAAATCCTTGGTGATAAGCTTTCCAGAAGAGATTCATCACTTTATACTTTGCCCCTATAATTAAACTTGGTTTGGCTAGTTGCCTAAGAACTCCTTTCTCTGCTTTTTATTTATTTATTTTTCTTTCAGTGCTGGAGTTTGAACCCAGGGTTTTATGCATTTTAGACAGCACTGTATGACTGAGCTGCACCCCATAATCCCACTATGCTCCTTTTTGTCACTTTCCTCTGATTTTTTGTGATATCTTATGACATGCTGACTTCTTTCTCTCTTTCAAAGATACTCTTGTAGCTCTTTTTAAATCCAGATTTCATCCATGCAAACATATGATAGAAGAGAAGGTCCTAGTGAATGACCCAGCCCTGGAGATAGGAAGGGTGGGAGGGCATGGAGCATACTGCAGCCCAGATTACAGGGGTGCAGAGGGAAGGGGAGGGGGAGGGAGAAGTAAGCTGGTGGGATAAGCAGAGCTGGAGACCTGTTTGTGCACTGACTGTGAAGGGACCTTACACACTTCATAGTTCGACCCACTGATAAAACCAGCTTTCCATTTGGGGTCATCACGCCAGGGCTTTATTCTGAGGAAAGCAGTTTCAGCAATGACACTAAAGATGAAAGAAGCAGAAGCTAAAGCAGGAAGATTGCTGTAAGTTTGAGGCGGGCTTGGGCTCTACAGTACAAAACTAGCCTGAAGTACAAGGTGAGGCCCTATCTCAAATAAAAAGAATGAAAATGAAATTAAGAAATAGCTAGTAGATTTGTTGCTGGCTAATTCTGACATGGCAACCATTCTTCGTGGAGTTAGATGAAATCTCAGTGTTGTTTTCATCTGCATCTTTTCAATAACTAATGATGCTGAGCATTTCTTCACATACTTCTTAGCTGCTCTTACTTCTTCCTCTGAAAAGTATCTATTCATTTCAGATGCCCATTTTTGAATTGGGTCTTTAAATTTGAGTGAGGCTGCAGAGAAGAGGGAACCCTTCTTGGGAGAAGAGGGAATGTAGACTCGTACAACCTCTTTTGAGATTCCTCAAAAAACTAGGATTGGAGGTCCCATTTGCCCCAGCCATCACTCTGCTAGGCATATACACAAAGGAATTAAAAGAGTCATTTCACAGCGACATATGTGCACCCATGTTTATAGCAGCTCAGTTTGTGATTGCTAAGTGTTGGAAACAACCCAAATGTCCATCAACTGGAGACTGGATAAAAAAGCTGTGGTTCTTTTATAGTATGGAGTATTACTCTGCCACTAAAAATTATAAGATTGAGTTATTCACGTGCAAATGGATGTACCTTGAGGATGTCCTCATAAACTAAGTAAATAGGTCACAGATGTGTAAATATCATACCTTTTCTCTGATATGAGAATATGAAGTTGTAAATGAGTTGTAGTATGTATAGTTGATATTGCGAAGTAGAATATATTTAAAAGGAAAGAGTGTACGGGTAAATAATGAGGGGGGAAATGAATGTGGTAATAATAAAAAAGATAACAAAGATTGTGTATATGGGAGGTGGGGGATGCAGAGCAGGGGGGAAAAGGGGAAAAATGAGAATCAAGTCATGTCATGTTCTGGTACAAACTCTCAATGTTGAATGTGATTATCATGTGTATTTATAATGTACCAATAAAGATAATTTTTTTTAAAAAAAGAAGAGAAAAAAAAAAAGAAATAGCTAGTAGACATAAAGTGTCACCCAGGATCACTGATCCCTAAAATGATGTAGAGAAATGTTGGCATAATACAAATTAATGTTTTAAGAGCATTATGTTAACCACCCCCATCTTACTCTTCCATCACCTCCTTCAACCCCAGAATCAGGTGGGGCAGAAATGCCTCCTCTGGCAGTCCCTGTGTGGGGCTTCCCCTGGCAAGCTAGTAAGTTGTGAGCTCAATACCTAAGCTCTTAATGAGTTTTAATTTCTGTGTGAGATTAATTTATTAGATTTCCTTTCCAGAATGACACTAACTCAGAACACAAACCAGTGCACCATGACAGAGCATAACACAGCATGTGGAGGATGGCAGGGGGCTAAGACAGAGTCCACAGTTGTAACCAGAATCTAACATGGAAAGAAAGATGATATGACAGAGAGGCAAGCCCTGGAGAACATCTCTGGACAGAGACAACGGTTCTGCCTGGAAGCCGAGCACAAGGCAGTCATGAAGGCTCCAGACTCTCAGCCAGGAGCTTGAGGCTAATTCCACAGCTCAGAACCCAGGCCAAGCTGTGACTCTGAGCTAGTCTGGGCCCCCTCTCTGTACCTCCAAATAAGTACATACCTATCTAAGCATAAAATATGAAATACTAAAACCACAACAGAGACACAAAAGGGAGGAGGAAGGAATCGACATTAAAAGAAGAAAAAAGTCAGGGAGGTCAAATTCCTCCTGGCTCTTAAGACAAAGTACCAATTCTCAGTACAAAAGAAATTAGTGTGTACAGAGTAGTAAATAACAGCAGGTAAAATCAAAAGCTAGAAATATCCATTCAAAGCCTCAAAATATAAATTTGATATATTATATGGTCAAAAATGAGCTGTGCAACATCACTGGTTATTCAAGAGATGCAGATGGAAATGACACTGAGATTTCATCTCACAACACAAAGAAGGGCTGCTACTGCAAAATTAACCAACAACAAATGCTGGAGAGGCTGTGGGGACAAAGGAGTCCTTCTCTATAGTTGGTGGGAATGTAGACTGCTGCCACCACTGTGGAGATCGCTCAAAAAATCAGGATTAGAGCTCTCCTTTGATCCTGCTATTCCCCTGCTAGGTACATACATGGCAAGAATTAAATGATTTATATAACAATGACATTTGTGCACTCATGTTCATGGCAGTTCAGTTTGTGATAGCCAAATCTTAGAAACAACAAAAAGTCCATCAACTGAAGACTGGATAAAGATGTGGGGTTTTAAAAAATGAAATGGAGGGGGCCGGGGATTTAGCTCATTGGTTACGGCATCTGTCTTGCAAATGCAAGGGCCTGGGTTTGATCCCCAGTTAACCACATACTATACTGGATGTGGAGACTCACATCCAGCAGCAATCAGTACCACATACCACAGTGCCAGGCGTGGTGGCTCATGCCTGTAATCCCAGCACTTGGGAGGAAGAGGCAGGAGGATTGCTGTGATGTGAGTTTGAGGCTGAGCTCAGGGTCAGCCTGAACCACAAAGTGAGACCCTATTTCAAAAAAAAAAAAAGAGTATTGCTCTGCCATAAAGAATGATGTTTGAGTCATTTATACTCAACTGGACATACCTGGAGGACACACTCATTAGTGAAATAAATAGGTCACAGATGTGTAAATACCCTATATTTTCTCTGGCATGAGAATCTGATGATGTAAATGAGTTCTAGAATGTATGATAGATATTGTAAAATAGAAAATTTTCAAAGGGAAAGGGTAAGTAATGAAGAGAAAGAAAAAAATATGATGTTTTTAAAAAGCCAAAGCATATGTATATAGGGGGTGGGAGGTTGGGTAAAATGGGTAAAAATGAGAGATAACTCATATCATATACTGGTACAAATTCCCAGTGTTGAGGGTGATCATGATGTCTATATAAAATATACCAGTGAAGAATTCAACTCATGAGAGCTGTTTCTCATGAGCTTAAAACATTTTGGGGAAAAATATATTTGTTTTGAATTAGCAATGATCTCTTTCACCAGTATCTAAGTCTTTACACTTTTTAGATTTCTGAAACAATGAATTGCCTCTCTCCTAGTCTACTGGTCTGATCTCTGGTAAATTTGAAATTGTCAGATATATAGATATAGATATAAGTAGCTGTGGGCATTGAGATAAGAGGAGAAAACTAAACAAACAAGTAAAATCATCACTGAATTTGGACAACTGTTCATGTCCTCAGAAATTTTGTGTAAAATAAGGTGCCAGATTAAAAACATTTCCTCAGAGAAAGAATTAGCTGCTTCTAGAGGGATGTTAGATATGAAGAAGAAGCTCAGAAAGGAGCAGTATTACAAACTTAATTGTTTTGGACTTCTCAAAACAGATTTTAACATAGGAACTACTTAGTCCATAACTTTCCATCAGCATGCTTTCATATATTGATGAATATTTCAAAACCTTTTCTTGAGAGCAGCATGTTCTATATCCCTTTAGTGCCCTATAATTTTATATGCCATTGTTTTACAATCATTTCTCCTGAGGAATCATCAGCTAGCAGTGACTTTTCCAATGTTGTATTTTTTTTCATCTCTATTACTTCTATATTTTTTTATTGAATTCTCTACTGGTACACTTTATATACACATCATGATCGCACTCAATATTGAGAATTTTTACCAGTGTATGACATGAGTTAATTCTCAATTTTACCCATTTCCCTGCCCACCCTACAAACCCTCACCAACTATATACATATGCTTTCTTTCTTTTTTTTAACATCATATTTTCTCTTATGTTGTATTGTTTTGAATAAATATTCGAGTTTTAAATTAATATTTTACTGTTATTCTTTCTGGGCTGTGTGGCACTGAAATGTACTACACACCCTTACCTAAACAGTCTTATAGAATGACAAATTGGGGGTCATAGTTAAGAATAAACCTATGTTAAAAGAATAATATATAGCCCGGAGGGGCAGATTTTTGTGCTCCTGATCTTACGTCTGTCCTTTGAGGAAATGATTATTTTCCAACAATCAAAGTTGCTTTTTCCCTCCAAGAATTTAGAGATATCTGACCCAAGCATAAGTGGTACAAAGCTCATCAGATATCACGCATCAAAACCACTGGAAAAATGGTATTTTTAAAAATGTACATATCTACAGTGTACAAATCACAAGTATAAACTAGGTTCCTTTTTTGTCTATGTGTGTGTTTGCTCAGGTAACCATTACACTGATGAAAACAGAATGTTTTAACACTTCAAAGGGCTCCCTTTAGACCTTTCCAGTTAACACAGTGCCAAAGCTTTCTGTCTCCATAGACTGCTTTTTAGTAAAGATGAATGTATGCATTTAAATACCTGTAAATGACAGGATGAGTGTGAGGTCCTAGGTATGAGATAGATGGCCAAATGGGGCCAATGGGGCCTGGAGGCTCCAAGGGGAACGAAAAGCAGACAAATTAATAAATGAGGCAATGAGAAATTGTGAAAAGTGATGAGAAAAGAAGTCATCAATAGGCAATAAATTACGAAGGTAGAGTAGAACTGACACTACCCTACTAATTTAGGACAGGAACCGAATGATGAACATGTCGAGAGAGGGCCCTGGAAAGAAGGAACTGAAAGTGCCTGACCCCAAGGCAAGAAGCCAGCTCACACGCCAGGAGGAGCTGAAAGGCCCTGTGGTGGGCTAGGGAGGGTGGAGCAAGAGGGAGGAGGAAGCGCTGAGCAGTGATGGAATAGACAGAACCAGGGGCCAGAGGCCGTATCTCTACCGGCTAGATTATTCTCAGAGAAGGGCACAGATATTAGGAATAAAAAATACACATCTGATTTAACTAATGTTGTTGTTTTTCTGTTTGTTTGGTTTCATTTGTTTGTTTCTCTGTGAGTTTGAGGTTTGCCTGGGCTGCATAGTGAGTACAGGGCCAGCCTGAACTACAAAGCAAGACTATCTTTTAAAAAAATGATAATTGCACACAATATTTACCAAAAAAAGATGCAGATACACAGATATAGATAGATGTGAAATGACAGGATCTCTCTTTGTAATTCAGGCTGGCCCGGAACTCACTGTGCAGTCCAAACCAGCCTTGAACTCACAGCAATCCTCCTGCCTCTGTGTCCCAAATGCTGGGCTTACAGATGTGAGCCACCAGGCCTGGCATTTTGGTATATGTTTACCAGGGATCAAGCTCAGGCCCTTACACTTGCCAGGCAGATGCTGGAACCACTGAGCTAAATTCCAGCACTAATTTAACTAATTTTAAAAAAGCTTTGATACTTTAATAAGTAGTAGCTACCACATGTGACTTGCAGCTGAGTGGCAGGTCAGCAGGGGAAGGACAGCACAACAGAAGACTTTCTGAAGGCGTAATTATACATGTTAGGTGCAACACAAGGGCAGCAGCTTTTAAGGCAGCAAATTCTAAAGAGAATTTAGATAGTGTGGATGATACGCTTCACATTCTTCTATAGCTAATTAGGGAGATCTGGGAAACACACAAAGCTGTCCACAGCCTTGCCAGCTCATTATGGGCACTTCTAATTTCAGATAAATGAAGCCCTTGCTTATCACCACCAGGTGTCTTGCAACAGCCATTGTATTATCAGAGTGGATGAATAAAAATAATAGCTTTCTGAATATCTACACAGGGTACTTTCCTCATATGGGTATCTACAAGTTCAAATCTCATCTTCATGTAAATGAAACAATTCCCACATTTACTTTGTTTTTAATCTCTCTCTCTCTCTCTCTCTCTCTCTCTCTCTCCCTTTTTCAATACTAGGGATTAGACTCAGGACATTATGCTTGCCAGAAATGTGTACAGTACCACTGAGCTTCATCCTGACCCTTAGTTCATTTATAAATGTCTCACTTTTCAATTTTTTTTTTTAACACAGAAAATGTGATGTTTGACTAGATGGCTTAGCTTTGTGTATATTTAACTATAAAAAATAGTGGTAATGGATAATGTAACATTTCACATCTATCTATATCTGTGTATCTGCATCTTTTTTTGGTAAATATTGTGTGCAATTATCATTTTTTTAAAGATAGTCTTGCTTTGTAGTTCAGGCTGGCCCTGTACTCACTATGCAGCCCAGGCAAACCTCAAACTCACAGCAATCCTCCTGTCTCTGCCATCTGAATGCTGGGATGACAGGCGTGAGCCATCACACCCAGCACTGTCATCATTTTAAAAATCATTCCTAATTGGGCCGGGGGTTTAGCTCAGTGGTTCCAGCACCTGTCTTGCAAGCGCAAGGATCTGGGTTTGATCCCTGGTAACCACATACAATACTGGGCGTGGAGACTCACACCCAGCAGCAACCAGTACCACATACCACAGTGCCGGGCGTGGTGGCTCACGCCTGTCATCCCAGCACTCGGGAGGCAGAGGCAGGAGGATTGTGATGTGAGTTGGAGGCTGAGCTCAGGGCCAGCCTGAACCACAAAGCGAGACCCTGTCTCAAAAAAAAAAAAAAAAAGAAAGAAATTAAAATTATTCCTAATCTTCTGTGAGTGAGGCACAGTAATATAGTGAATGTTTAAATTAAAATATTTATTAAAATAAGATGTGTTGCTATAAATTCCCTCTCAACATACTGCTCTTCCACCACACTCACCCCTCAGTTCTTTCTAGTGCAGTTCTGGAAGTCGTTTTCTGTGAGCGTCTTTAGTCTTGCGTTGTAGCTGTCTCCACGTCCTGAATTAATTAAAAGCATTTAACTTTCATGGTCACTTTGACTTAGGGAAAGAGCCAGAAGTGTCACAGTGCCAGGCGTGCTGGACGAGGTGGATGAGGACAGGCCGTGATGTTTTATGAGCCTGTCTTTCCACTGGACGGCAGCTGGCTGCAGCGGTCACTGTATCTGTGATCACACAAAGCTGCCAGGCAGATGCTGGAGCCTGAGTTTGCTTCAGAAAGTATCGAGAATGATTGGTAACTGTGTTCAAAAGGAACTGGAGTATTTTGACCAGGATTAATAGCAATGTGTTTTTCACTGTGATACATTTTTAAAATGTAAATATTCACCATATATTTTGATTATGTCATTTATATTTAAAGATACACCCAAAACAGTCAATCGGCATTTTTAAAATTTGTCCTTTTACAAATAAGTCATTATGTTATTTTAAAAATAATAGTAAAATAATGTAGGATCAGACATATTAAATTTTATAATGTGATTGCAAAGGGTGATTGTCAGCTTGGTTAGCTTGGGAGCTGCCTGGGATAGGGTAAAGCTCCCTTTGTTTCTCTGTGTGGGCCTTGAGGAGCAGAGAACTAGGGGTCTCCATTTGGTCCCAGATCCCGTCCTCTCTGATGCTGCTTTCCTGCCCTGCTCCCTGCAGCCATGACCTAAGCAGTATCACTCCGCCATGCTGGAACTGGGTCGGAGTGTCTCAGCTCTGAACTGAAAGTTGGGTGAGGTGAGCTGTAAGTTTCCTTCCAACTTCTCAAATATTTCATAATTCTTATTACCTCTGTGATGGCAGGTCTCTCATCTTTATAATGTGCATAATAAGAACACATACTTTAGAGAATTTTATAGGGAATAAAATGAATTAAGGCCGAGAGATCCTTAGAACAAGCCCAGCAGCAGGAAGTATTTAGTGCACATTAACAGTGATGACGATGGCGATAAAGGCAAATAAGATGATGACGGCTCCAGATACTGACAATGGTCAGACTGAGTCTTTGCTTCTTTCCAGGCCCTGTATTACAGATATCAAGATAGCATCCTTCAAATGTTCTGCAAAACTAAACTCAGTCACCTCTCAGTGATAAGAATATTAAGATTTCCCAGTAAAGATCCCCTTGACAGCTAACAGTATTTTTCTTGTGCTATTGGTGTTTTAAGAAATTAGTCAATTCAAAAAAAAAAAAAAAAAAAGAAGGAAAGAAAGAAAGAAAGTCAGACAGACATTAGTACATCGAGCAGATTATGGTGCCACCCATACCTGTAATCCCAGCGCTCTGAAAGGCTGAGGAGGTAAGAGGATAACAACTTCTAGTTCCATCTGTATAATTTACCAACTTGGTAAGACATTGCCTGAAAAGTAAACAATAAAGAAAAGAAAAATCTCGGGGTGTAGCTTGGTGAGAAGGCTCTAGGTTCATTACCTAGTACTGAAAGGGGAGGCTAATTGATGCCACCCTCTCCTTTTTATGTGGACTTCCATTCTAAAATAAGTATAACCGTCAAACCCTATATAAGTTTGTGAGGCTCATTAAGTTTACTTGGAGAGTTTCCCTTGTTCTCTTGCTTCAAATTATTTGAAATAAAACAACCTTTCATCAAGTACCTCCACCATGATAATAATTAACTGGCATGTGAAGAAATTTTTCATTTACTTGGAACTGCAATTTTTATGTCATTTCCTGACATGCTTTCCTTGTCTCTCTAGGCCTTTAACAAATGTGAGATGCAATGCACAATGAAATAAACCAGCCAAGCCACATGAACTGGTGAGTGCATTATAAATAGCAACTGAAATTAACTGGTTTGTCCTGATTTAATAATGACTTACATCATTTGACAAATGAGATAAGATCTTCACCTTTAGCTCTCTGATCCTAACATTTAATAGTTGAAATACATTATGACCATCTGGTGTCTGGCCTCTGCAGTGCCCTGGTG
This sequence comes from Petromus typicus, assembly GCA_004026965.1. Classification (NCBI taxonomy): domain Eukaryota; kingdom Metazoa; phylum Chordata; class Mammalia; order Rodentia; family Petromuridae; genus Petromus; species Petromus typicus. The sequence continues at coordinate 37,373 of PVIR01002038.1, forward strand.
CTGTCTGCCTCACTTCCAGTAGTCAGGGTCTGGATGCCAAAAAGACACTCTCCTAAATCTTGATTGGCAGGCCCAGTGAGAAGGCGAAGAACCGCATGAACTATGGAGACAGCTCCAGCTCTGCAGAAGTTTCTAGTTCAAGGTACACTCATTTCTTCAACTTGTACTCTGAAGAAATGAAGCTGCTATCAGAGTTGCTCTCAGAGCTGTTTTTATTTTGGAGCTCAGTGCTGCAGGCTGTAATCTCTATACTTTTCAAGAATGTTTGGCTCTCCTCTAAATGATTTCACAGCCTTCACAAGATGGCAGGGATTTTAGCACCTTTCTGCCTCAAGTAAATTAATTTGAGAATGAAGCTGAGAGTGATAGGAAGTCTTGGAGTTTTAACTCAGTGAAGCAATGTGAACTTGCAGTTCTTTTCATTCCCATGAAGCGCTAGGTTCTAGAAAAAAGGCATGATCAGCTCCTCTTGGAAGACTTGTGACACACGAGGGAGGGTAGAAATGAAACACATATAACAGCCTTAACATAGATGAGGGTGAAAGGCAAGGGCTGATTTATGTGTGACAGATTTCCTTGGTAGGTGTTATGGACTAAAGGTGTCCCATAAAATTCATGCATGTCCTTAGGAAGGAGAGGAGGGTAGGTAGAGGAAAAGAGAAAGGTCAAAATTAATCAAGATATAGAACATATGCAGGAATTCCCCCAAATGAATGCAAATTACTGTGCATTATAAACATATACTAATAAAAACTTCTTAACAAGAAACCAAACCACCAATGTGATTGCAGTGACATCTGTTAAGTGCGGTCTTTGGAAGGTAATTAGACATGAGAAGGGTCTTCTCGGGAATGAGATTAGAGTCTTTGTAAGGAGAGAGAGAGGTAGCTGGTTGGAGGATTGAGTCCTGTGAGGACTTGGCAAGAATTCAGCGCTCTGCTTGCCATGGGGCTAAAATCTTGGCACTCAGGGAGGCTGAGGAAGGAGGACCACACACTCGAGCCCAGCCTGAAGCTTGTTATGAAGGCCCTGAGTTCAGTGTACACACACACACACACACACACACACACACACACACACACACACACACACTCTGTACCCTAGGACAAAGCTCCAACTCTCCCATCACAACAAGCATCCTGATTTTGGCCATCTACCTTCTGCAAGTGTAAGGAAAAAAATCTCTGTTTCTCGTAAGTACCCAGTGTTTTCACAGTGGCCTGAACTAAGATAAGAATAAAAGAAAATTTGAAAGGATAGAATTTAAGAAAACAAGTAGAAATAAATGCAACAAGACAGTAAGTAACTCTGGAGTAGGAAAGTGTCTGTGACTTGATACATTTGAATAATTGATATGTACTAACCCTGGAGAAGCAGGAATTAGCAACAATAATGCTTACATCACTCCTAGGTGTATCAAGAAGATAACTAAGAGTGAGCCCATGCTCAGCAGTGGGAGGCCGAGGGAGTGAATCTAAATAGCCACCCACGACCACTCAGCTAACTAGTAGGGGTGATCTAAGTGTCTAAAGCCGTTCCCAGGATCCCCAGAGCATGACTTAGTAATCACGCCCACACTTAGGCTAACACTGCCAAGATGACCATATATCGGAGAATGAAAGCAGAAGCTATAAGGAAACACTTGGATAACTGCCATGAAACTGTACGTCCCAGGGCAGCGGGGCTGTATGGACGTCTTCTCTCTTCACATCTCGCTTTCCAATTATCTACCAGTGCTCCACGCTTCATATGGGAAGGTTTGGGCCAGTTTTCTGGAGTACACTATGAAAACCAAATAGTTGGAAACTTCTTCTGTTTCAAAGGATCCCACAGAGAAACAGGTCAAATTATACGAATCACTAATGATTGGAGTCTTGGTAGTTACATACCTAGTAATAAGAACTGCCTCACCTCAGGCTGGCTTGCTCGCTCTTTCTTTCTTTCTTTCTTCCTTTCTTTCTTTTTCTTTCTTTCTTACTAGGGATCAAACTCAGGACCTTGCAATTGCAAGCCAGGCATGGTGCTACTGAGCTACATCCCCAGCTCTGGTAAGAACTTTTTAAAAAATAAAACATTTCCTGGAACCTATCCAGCCATACCTGGCTTATCAGTTGTGCACACCTGGGTGTTGGAGTACTATTCAGCTTCTCAGGTAAACAAAAGAATGAAGAGGCACTAGCAAGACAGGAAAGGCAGAGGTGTGTGCCTTAGGTATTCAGCAATACTCAGATCTTTTTCTTAGCATTTCATATCTACCTCAGAATTGGGCAATCTAAGAAAAGTATAGACAACCTGAAAAACACTCAGAAAAGAAAAAAAAACTAGTGGAAAATTATATGCTCAAAGTTTGCAATATAATGTATTTTAGTAAAGTAATGTAAGTCCTCAGTTTATACAAGTTCACAGATATCTAACAGACACGGATGCGGGGACAGAATATCAAGTGCCCATGTACTATTAGTAAAAAATTCAAGTTAAAATGCATTTTCATAATGCTCAATGTAAAATAAGGTGAAAGGGGAAAATGTTGAGATTGTAACAAAAAAGTAAGGAAACAAATTTTATGTATATGGGGGGGGTGGTAGGGTGGTTAGGGCTATGGGAAAAAATGAGAATTAAGTTGTGTCTTATACTGGTACAAATCCCCATTATGGAGTGCAATCATGATGTGTATATTTAATGTACCAATAAAGATTTTAAAAAATGCATTTTCATCCTGGATATGTGTAATATGTAAAAGGATATTGTACAGGTTATGTTTAAGTTTTAGCTTTCGATAAATTTAAATTCCATTTTTATTTGTAAAAAATAAATTCTACAAAAAATTAAGTTAAAAAAAAAAAGCAAGTGGATGAAATGAGTATTAAAAAAGGAAAAGGGAAGAAGTCAGAAAAACACCAATACATAAAAACATGTAAAAACATTCGCCACAGGCCCAGCGAGCCCAAATCCCTGACAGCAAGTGTTGTTCCACATCGAAACGGGTTGCTAAGAGAGATTAGGGAATCTCCCTTTCCCAGACATCTTTAAAAATAGGATCACATCTGTCTGAATGGGATAATGACCATGAGGCCTGACCAGGCAGCTGCTTAAGCAAACCTACGACTGGCTCCCACTCCCTTCTCTGTTTGGAATTTTTGAAAGTAACAATTTCAAGTCACAAGGCAAATCATAATCTGCAATCCATACTCTCTTCTCCTTTTCATTGTGCTGTACAACTATTTTCATTGTTATTTGCAGTAGAAAGGCACATAATTGAGTTATTCAGGATGTACTTGAGTCTACAGGAAAACTAGAAAGCTGGTGGGTTTACATCCTCATGAGAAAGTGATCAATAAGGCAGGATGGAGTATACTATATTTGATTTTTATTTTGAATGTAGTGAATGTTATACACTCAGTGGGAGGGCAGGCTGTAGCACAGATGAATTGAAAAAGCCTTATTAAAAATTGAAATCTTCCAGATCACTATCCCAAGAGGTAAAAGATATTTTTCCTTTAGAGAAATTGTATTTTGTGACTCCTTTGTATCTAGACCACTTCCATTGCTACCAAAATTCCACCGTATACGTCAAGACTGTTTGCCCTATTAAAGGTAACACACATATAGTTATTGTACTCCTTCCTTTTTGACAGGCCTACAGAAAACAATCATAGCCCTTGACCTTTGGAAACATACAACCTAAGGAAAAAATCACAGGTGGTAGAGTCTTATGTTAATATAATTTTAGAGGCATATTTTAAGAAAAATTAGTCAAAATTAAAGATGATAAGGTCTGGGATTTATCTCAGTGGTTCCAGTGCCTGCTTTGCAAGCATAAAGTCCCTAGTTGTTAAATGTGTTTTAGCACATATTAATAATACAGACCTGGGAGGTGTGTTTTGGGAAGTCAGTGACAACATACCACATGTTAATCATTTTCAATCTCCTTCTCTTCCCTTTCTTCCCTCAGTCTGTTACCCATTTCCAGAATTCCACCTTCAGGTTTCCAGACATCTCACCTTTATTTCTTTCATTTATTATTTTCTCATCTAAGAGAAAATACAAGATATTTAATTTTCTGACTGGCATATTTTACTTAATGTAATGGTCTCCAATTTCATTCATTTTCCTGAAAATAAAACAATTACATGCTTGTTTACAGCTAAATAATATTCTGTTGTGCAAACATACCATATTTACTTTCTCCATTTATCTGTTGACTGGCGTCTAGGCTTTCCCACAGCTTCGGTATTGTGTTTTGCATTGCTATAGACATATGTGTGTGTGTATCACTATCGCATGTTATGACTGGAATCTAGATGTCATGCCAAAGTCTCAGGTGCTCATTGATGGGACTTCTGCGAGAGCCTGGATCATGGGTGTTTGATACTAGATTAGCCCACTGACTAGCGTAATTCTAGATGTGGATGATGCACTGACTTTTTGAAGAGAGAAGACTCACCCTGGGTGTAGATGACACTATTTACTAGGCTTATAACCTGTGTAGAATAAAAAGGAAAACAAGAAGGAAACCTCATGGTTTCCTGTCTGCCATGCTATGGACTGTTTCTCCTCTGCTAATATCACTGTAATATGATATCACCTGCCTTGGAACCAGTGAACTATGGACTGCAATTCCTGCAAATTATGCACACTAACAGACATTTTCTCCTTTAACTCACAGCCACCAGGTCTTTTGTCCCAGCAGTGAGAAAGTAACTAAGACATATGTGATCTTTGTTTCAGGAATATACCCAGTAATGTTAGAGCTGGGTCAAATAGTAGTTCTAATTTTAAAGTCCTTTCGGAGTCCTCCTACTGGTTTGACCAGTTTATGTCCCCACCAACAGCATGAGACACCCCCCCCATCCCTGCACCCTCTCCAGCACACATCCTTAGTGGTTTAAAATTCAATTCATTGTTTGAAATCCACTTGCTTTCCTTTTCTTTCCACTCCTTCAATCTCTTGTCCTCCTTCCCACTTGAAATTGATCTCCCTACTTCCTATTATCTATCTTTTATTTTTATCTTTATATTTCAGGTTTCTCATATAATTGAAATCATTCAGTACTTAAGCTTGACTATATGCTTTGTTTCATGTAATGTGGTTCCAAGGTGCATCTATTTCCCTAAAAATAACTCAAATTTATCCTTTTCAGGGCAGCATGGTACTCCATTGTACACACATATCACGTCTTCTTTATTCATTCATCCATGGTTGGACATATGGACCAAGACTCAGCTATTATGAATTGTGCTTCTCTAAACAGGCATACGCATGTATCACTGTAATATGATGTCTTTACCTGTGGAGGGAAGATATCTAGTAGGGAGAATCACTGAGTCAAAAGGAATAACAAGAAGTAGAACAAAGAATGAACAAATGGGATCATATCAAATTAAAAAATTTCCACACAGTAAAGGGAAATAATCAAGAGAGTGAAGAGACAACTTATAGGATGAAGAAAAATATTTGCCAGGTATTCTTCAGACAGAGAACTAAGATCTAGAATACATAAAGAATTAAAAAATGAGACCTCCCATATAAAAGATCCCATAAAAATAGGTAAGTGAAATGAATAGACACTTCTCCAGAAGTAGAAATGGACATTAAATACATGAAAAATATTCATTAGAGAGATACAAATTAACACCAAGATCCCATTTTATCCAGAAGGAATGCCCACCATCAAGAAATCAGATAATGACAAATGCCAGCAAGGAACCAGGGACAAAGGAACCCTGCTTATTTTTAGTGGGCATGTGAACTACTCCCTTGTCCATTATTTATAGCTCTCTGCTTTGTTCTGAAGATGTATGAAGCACATAAGCTTAAATATCACATGATTTCTCTTACAAGAGAAACCCAAAATATAAATAAAGAGCAAAATGATAGAAAGTGGGGAGCTAGATGGTTCTCAGAAAGGGAGGGGGATGAATAGCTGGGGAAGGGAGAGATGGGAGAAAAAAGAGAAAATGAAAGGATCAAGATGCGTTATACACATGTAGGAACTTTCCACAGAAACTGTAATCATTCCGTGATGCAAGCAGGTACTAACAAAAGTGAAAACTGAAAATTCCACTTCTATCTGAGAAAGCTATTTAATAGATATTTTAGGCATCAACGCTTTTGGGAATCCCAAATCCTTAAGAGAGGAGTAAGTATGCCTAAAAAAAAAAAAAGAGTTACAGGCAAATCTTTTCCTCTCGGGGTTTTCATAGTGCTTATTATTAAATGTTCATGTGAAAACTTTGACAAACCATTCAGTAAATAAACCAATTTAACCTTGACGCACAGAATTACTTAGTTTGCTTTTGTGTGTGGCTATCTACATCGCACAGGGGATTCTGACTTTGAGGATCAACACTCTACTAAGTCGCCTCTTCACTGAAGTTTTTGTCCAATGTTTTCACATCCTTTTGTAGCAGGTGGAAACAATGTTACTGTCTTGGCTGACCGAGGTCTTCAGGGAAATCCCTCTGTGCCACATCATGCCAACAGGAGCTGCAACTACCTGGAGCTTGGCTGATGTCTTTTCAAGAAGGACAAAAGGCAGAATGGAACTTCCAGGGCTGGCTAAGTTCCTTATTCCAGTGACACATTACCTGACATTCACAACATAAAGGTGGAAAAGTCTGGCTTGTGTTTTCAGCCTCTGGTGTATGTGGGGCACAAGAGGGTCTAAGGCTGGAATGCATGATGGGAGGGTCCAGAGAAATAAAGGTACCTGTGCCAGGGCAGCCAGGAAGCAGAGAGAAAGCATGGGGCAGGAGAGGAAAACACTTTACACCATTCTAGGTCATGGCCTCGGGGACCCATCTGTACTGACGTAGCCCCACCTCCCAACAGGAAGTCAGCATTGCCATAATCCGATCACCATCTGCAAGCCCCGCCTCTGGCAAATGAAGCTTTTAGGGACATCAAGATCCGGACCATGACCTTGACCTGGCCAAGTTTCCCTTTCACATTTCACTTGTGGTGACCACATGATCTCTGGCTCGGGACATGAGAGTTCAAAGTCAGAAGCTTCTAAGCCCTTCTTAAAGTTTAGGTCTCTCAACAGGTACTGTGTCACTTCCACAGCATTCTATCAGTCACAGGTTCAGCCCAGATCAAGAGGAGAAGAAATAAGTTTTACCTTTGAGTGAAAAAGGAGGGGAGAGATGACAAAGAATTTGCGGTTGTATTCAATACACGTCATCTCTCATGAGATTTTAGTATCCTGTTAGATAAAGAACTTGGCTCACAGACACAGGAAGATTCCTAGACAAGTATAAATAGCCAAACTACTAGGTGCAGAGATTCTGCAACTATTGATATTTTCTTTGGCATCCAGGATCAGTGGACTAGGTGAGTGGCTAACAGGCCCTGAAGTTAACATTTTGTGGACAAAATCCAATCACTGTCTTTTTTTAAGTAAAATTTTGTTGAAATACTGCCATACCCATTCATTTATGTATTGTCTATGGTGATTTTGTAGTATGAGTTCCTAGATGAATAGTTTGTGAAGAAGACCATCTGGCCTGTAAAGCCTAAAATATTTGCCACCTGGACCTTTACAATAAAAATTTTCCCACCACTTGGTGCAGATAGTGTGAGCACCACAAATGATAATCACATTGTCATGAGGTGATGCAGTCTGCACGTGAGGAAGTTGTAAAGTATTTTCCATAGAGACAAAGCCTTGTTTTGTGCACCAATACTTCATTTTTTATACTGTTATATTGATTCTATTTTTCTCAGTGATCAGTTGGTAGATATTTAAGTTGTTTGCCATTCTATAAAGCCAACATGAGCATTCAAATGCGAGTCTTCAGTGGATGTGTTTTCATTTCTCTTGCACAGAGAAGTGAAATGCCTGGATCACGTGGTCTACTTATGTTTAATGTTTTGAGAAACTGCCCCAAGATTTTCTAAACATTTCCTATAGCAATTTATGAGAACTCCTGTTTCACCACATCCTTGTCAACACTTGCTAAGGTCAATCATTTAATTGCCATTATATTAGGCATGTGAGGGAATCACATTGTGGTTTTTAACTTGCATTTTTCTAATGATTAATGATATTTGGATCTTTACAATGCTTATTTGATATCTATATACTTATCTGATGAAGTGTCTACTGAGATCTTCTACATTTTTGAAAACTGAGGTTTCATGTTTTATTGAGTTTTGAGAATTCTTTATACATTATGTGTAGAACTTCTTTACCAGATACATGATGAAATCTATGTCTTTCTTTCTCTTTTGAAGAGAAGTTTTACATTTGTATGCAGTCCACACATCCATTTTTATGAATAATATTTTTGGCATCATTTAAGAAACCTTTGTCTAATCCAAGAACATAAACATTTCCACTCATGTTAGTCCATGATTTATTTTTATTTTTTATTTATTTATTATTTTTGAGACAGGGTGTCTCTTTTTAGTTCAGGCTGGCCCTGAGCTCACTATGTAGCCTAGGTGAGCCTGAAACTCACAGCAATCTTCCTACTTCTGCCTCTTAAATGCTGGGATTAGAGGAGTGAGCCACTATGCCCAGCACTGTGGTATGTGGTTACCTGAGACTGAACTAGGAATCTAGTACTTGCAGTCAGGCACCAGAACCACTGAGCTAAATCTCTGGCCCCTATGGCTTACTTTTAGTTAAATTTTAAATAAGACTATAGATGTGGGCCCAAAGTCACTTTCTTTTTTAGCATACAGGCTTCCAATTACTCTAGCATCATTTATTGAAAAGAAAACTACTCACAGACTCTACCTACATAATTATCTCAACCTATGAGTGTAGAGCTAAGAAATGTATACTTACCGTTAGGAAGAATCCTCTTATTGGTTCCCAGACCTGTGGGGATAATTAATGTCATGGTAGAAAAGGCCAAGTCAGAGCCCTTCCAACTGCTGTCTTCTCTCTCACCAGCAAAAGCAGCAAATTGAAAGTGATATCAGACTCTGGATAATAGGCAGATGTTAGGTATGTCCTCAGAGACTTGTAGGATATAGGTGTAATGTTTTTCCAGCCTATCTCTATTTACTGAATCCTTGTGGCTTCTACAATATGACAGATAAAAGTGGAGCATGATAGATCATAGTGGATCATTGGAAATTTAACAAAGCAATAGTCTTCATCTTAAATGCTGTGTTGTATATGATCTTTCTAAAACAAATTAATGAAGCTGTTGATACTTGATATGCAACAATAGATATGCCACTACCTCCTAAATCTCCGCTATGAAGAATGATCCATAGCAAGGTGTTCTCATCTGGAGTGGTTGCTATATTTTTATTTTCTAATTTAGTTTTAGCTTTACTTTTTTTTTTTTTTAGTTTCTTATTCCTAAATCCTCCACTCCTGTGAGTACCACACATGGGCATAACTTGTAACAAGTCTGTATTTCAATATTTGTTCAAGGTAGAATTCAAAGTAATACAATAATCAGTTTATTTTAACAATATTTATTGATTGGCATCCATTTATAAAAATCTATGGGCAATTCCAATAAATCTGAATGAATTAAATCTACCAAATTTTCTGATGGGGTTCTTTTAATTCCAGAAGTACAGTTTTTAGAAAAGAAAACTTATATCTTAAAATGGGATACATCAGTGTAAATTTTATTGTGTAGCAGCCACGTCACCTCAGCAGCATGCAGTAATAACTTCTCACTCTCCTATATGTGGGTCAGCTCCAAAGCAGTGAGTTTTGTCTCTCTGGGCCTTGCTCTGAAATGTAGTTTCAGCCTGGATCTAACTCCAAATATCTCCTGTTTTCCTCGAACCCTAGTTATCCATGGCAGTTTAAAAAAATGATTACTATGGCAAAAGCTGGGAACACAGGAGAGTACGTCCAACTTTTCAAGCATGCTGTAAAGGCATCGTCTGTATAATCCCCACTGACATCCTAGTTTCACAAGATATAAGGAAAGGTGAAGATTGGTAACAGAAGTGAAATATGTCACACTGTGTTGAAAATGGTAGCATGGAACAAAAGGAGGCAGATGATAACTTAAAGAAATCTTAGGTGGCTATGTATATCAGATAATACAGATTTTAATATAAAAAAGGACCATCAGAGTCAGAAAGGATCTCTCACCATCCACCCATCAACAAGTTATAATGATTTTAAATATCACGCACCTCACTTAAGAGCCTCAAAATATTTAAATGGAGTAAATAAAACTCCACCATCATAGTAAGGGATTTCTTGATGATTTTTCAAAATGTTAACCCATCAATTCTGAGCAAGGACATGGAATATTTCAATAGCACCCTTAAAACTCCCAAGTAATGGGCAGATATGGAAGTTTGCATACAATTAGATAATATACACAGTAAGGTTTAATGTGTCCCCTCTGAAATTCCTACCAAAACCAAATCCCTCTGGTAGTGGGATTAAGAAGTGGGGCCTCTTGGCATAGGATTAAGTCCTGGTTTTGGCTTCATTAATGGGCTAGAAACAATGACCTGAGGCCTTTTACCCTCTGTTCCTTCCTGTGTGTGAGGACACACAGCAGGCACAGCTTTTGGAACTCTTAGAAATAACTTCACCTCAATAAATTCCCAACAGATATTACACAAATCTTAGATCACATCTCTAACCAAAAGTGAGTTAAAAGTTAATACAAAAAAGATAAACTCTGCACAGAATTAGAATTTGAAAATGTGCCTGTGATGCATGAGATAAAGAAATCCTGAGGTGGACACTGAAGTGGGTCTCACTCATATATGTCTGGGACACATATATGGGTGCTTACAGAAATGATATTTTAAAAAACAACAAAAACTTAGGAATAACCTAAATCTTCACTGACAGGAAAATTCAGGTAAAAAATGATATCTTTGAAACAGCAAAATATTATATGGTATTGAGAATGAGTGTTTTGAGTTCTATTCCACAGTATTGATGAATATTTGGAATACAGCAAGTAAAAACAAATAAATGATAGCTACATAGGTAAATAAGTTTCTAAAGAATCCATTCAACTTGATATCATTTTTATAGAATTTGAATTACTACCATTAAATATGTTCCTTAGACTACGGAGATATGGAATAAAGTACATCAATATAAGGGGAAGAAAATTACAAATACAAACATGATAGTGATTGTGCTGGGTGGGGACAGATGCTGAATTTAATCTGGACAAGAAGGCGTCTAGGTTCCTCTTCGTCTGGTCCAGTCTTGTCCCACTAGGTCTGTGTCTCTCCCCATCAGAGGATTTTCGTGATCCGATCTTGCCGCCCCTGCTTCTAGATTGTGCTCTCAATCCAACTGCGTGCTTCAGGCACAAGGCAAGGCTAAGGAGGGCTGTTTAAAAAGCCAGGAGCTGAGTCAAGAGACAGGCTGCAGAGGGCACTTCTCATACTCGGCCATGCTGCAACGTAGCCAACGCCTCTGAGGATCAGAATCCAAGCCCGGCCTTGCGGGTCAGTGTAAACATACTTGGAGAGAGGAAAGGATGGGGCGTAGTTTACCTAACAGCCTGTTTGTTCAGGACGTGTGTGCAGGAAGTTGGCCTTTTCTCCCCGGCCTCAAAACTGTCACAAGCCTGGCAGGGGAGCGGAACTGGGGAGTAGTAGAGAGGCTGATGTAATTTTAATATTCCACTGCCTGTGACTTTAACAAAAATACTATCTTGGTTAGATCAGATACCTAAGATTTATTCATAGAAATAATTGGCTGAATTCTGTGTCTGAGGGGAATTGGGAAGTGATAAGCTGTAGTGGGAACAAAGGGTCAGATCATAAAGGGTCTTAACTTTAGAATTCAGGAGGCCCTGTACACAGGGGGAATATGCAGGGAGACTTTTAGTATCTAGCGGATGTGTGATCATATTAGAAAGCTTGACCTACCTGCAAAGTGAATTTGAAAATTTCAAATCAAGCCTGAGATTAGGCGGGCATTAAAGAATCTCTTACAGTAATCTGAGAAAGAAGTGTGAATGGCTTGGACTAGAATGGAGGTGGTGAGAGGAAGGTCTGTAGGTCTGAGCGGAAGAGTCAGAGTTGAGGATGTTTTCTACCTTTGTGGCCTGGGAAGTTAAATGGTTGGTAACATACTCGTTGGAACAGGGGACTGAAGTTGATTAAGGGCTGTGCTGGGAAAGATCATGAGTTCCATTTGGATATGTTGCACTTGAGACCTGTAAGAATATAGTAAGCTTTTGACAAAACTTAATACATAGTAATTATATAAGTGAAAATGAGTAAATGAAGGAGTCAGACTTGTTCATTATTTTTCAGCTTATTTTCCCTGAAGTTGGGAAAGATTTGAAGAGCTGCCCCTCCAGGGTAGCATGGCCTGAGCAGTGGCTGCTCTCAGCACTCATGCATTTCTGTGTTGGTCCGTCAAGATGAGCAGTCCTGCTGTAATTGGTGAAACTACTTTTCCCCAACTCACTCATTGTGAGTGATAGGTAGAACTCAATATATGGCTCTGAAATCTGAGTCCCAGTACAAGAAAATCCTTCTAGCTTTTGTAACATTTGCAAGAGGGCCTGGTGGTTCCTTTTGACAGACTTCTTTATTATTTGTTCCAAGATCAAGGCTGCTGCCTCTTACAAATCTGCCATTTTAGAGCCACAACATTGTATTTGATAATAGGATGGAGGGTGTGGCATTGATGAGAGGGCTAAAGAAGTAGCCAAGGTCTGTGGGCAGGCCTAAGAGTGGCTTACGCTGATTCTGTCCAGTCCACTGATGGACCAAAGTTGCATTATCCTGCTTATAGTGAAAAGTGGCTGGTTAATGTAGACCCTACTTGTTGCCAAAAATAGAATTTAGGATTAGAAAGTATCTATAGCACTAGAAAACTGGAGAGCCAGTTTTCAGGAAAGCGCATAAATGACAAAAAACAACCAACCAACAAACAAACAACAACAACAAACCCTCCCCCAAAAAACAAGAAACTCAACAAAAATAGTTAAAATGTATGTTCCCATGCAGTCGTGTTTCAAAGAATTATCATTTATTATACACTGTAATTACAAAATAAGACTGTATCATTCTTTCTACTCACGTGAGAGACTGTAATTTGGATACCAGAGGTTTACTTAATTCTTTTAGAGGGATTCAGACGCTTTTTCTAAATACTTCGTGGCTGTTTTCTCTTGAAATCCACATCGTGAAAATTTGCCAGTGTGACAACAGAGGATACTTTTTGTAAAGTGGGATGGAGACCTCCAAGCAACATATAGATCAAATATTTCAAATTACAAAATAATGACAGTATGGACCAATAGCTTTTTTAGAGAAAATCAAATAACTGGGATAATGAAAAATTCCTTATATTTATACACTGTCTTTTTTACATATATTGTCTTACTTGATTAACATGAATATATATGTGCACCTTACATATAATATACCCTGAATTTCTTAATAAGTGCCCCTAAACTTCTATGGGGAGCTACTTCTCCTAACTTCCTCTTGAATTCCTACTCTCTGTGTGGAGCTGACTCCATCTCCAATCTGTAGAGTGGATGTGCAGCCTAGACCTGGCCAATGACAACCTCTACAGCACTGTGATTCAGAGATAAACCCAAAATGCAAGTCATGCTCATCGGAGTCACTGCCAATCAATTACTGTACTACTTTTTTAATGGCTGAGAAACAGACCTCCTCTTTCCAAAACTACTTGGATAGAAGCCTGGAGTTGCTCAAGTTCCCACCCCCGGAAGCTTCCAGAGCACAGGATCTAACTGAAGAAAGCAGAACTAAGGCATAGAGACTGTCCAGAGTCAAGTCCTAATAACATTGTTTGTACCAGAGTCCCAAATCTAGCCCACCGATGCCAGGCTGCCCATGAACATTTTTCCTACATGAGTCAGTATGTTCTTGTTTTTTCCTTTTGTCATTTGAATTGGGCATTTTTCATTCACAACCATGAGAGTCCTATACTTTTGGTTCAGCTGGATTATTTTCCTTATTTTATAGGAAAAAAAATGTTTAGAAAGCTTAAACTGATACATACACACACACAAACACACACACACACACACACACACTTAATTGTGCAAAAAGAAAGTAAATCGACAAAATGTACAGTGCTTTAATTATATTTTCCTTAATTAAGAGTGTAAGTTTTAAGGAACCTTTTCTTTCCTAACAAGATTTATAAGAAGTTTTGTCAGGCTAGAATAATTCCCTCCCTGTGGCCAGACTGTTTGGCCTTTCTAGTATTTATTGGCAGTCATTATGTAGACTTTGTTATTTTAAATATGAATCGCTGAGTCACTCTTGAGAAATAAACAGTCAACGTAAGCATTTTATGAGCCATATGATGAATGCTTCGGCTTCTGTTCTGTACTGAAAATGAAATTTTTTCTACAGTTGAGCCCCAGATCTGACCTAAAATCAATAAAGAAGGTATGAAATACTCTAGTGTGTGCTACTTTAAAAAGCTAGTGGTTTTAGAAAAAAAAAAAAAGCATATATGTACTGTATACTTCAAAATAACTAAATAGCAGTATTCTTAATGGGAAAAAAATCCCATTTTTTTCCTGGAACTATGAATGGAAAACTCAACTGCATACCATTCCATTTCAAGGATCTGTAATCTTAGACCAGTGAAGGGTTCCCTTTCCAAAGAATGTTTCTCTATGTGGTTTCTAAACCTCTTGACTTTTTGCAAAATTTGAGCATACCCTGGGAAGCATAAGAGAAGTAACAACATAGAAATATCAAAGGTCTTTTTGCTTCACTGGCTTTTTCTTTTGCTGTAAATATATTTTGAACTTTCGTATTAGTACATACTTGCATTATATAATGACTATATTCCTTGTTTAGAGTTAGTACATGTATATAACACATTTCAATGCATTTTTCATCCTCTTTCTCTACCCTTCCTCCAACTCTTGATCCCCTTGTTATTTGAAAAAAAAATCATTATGTTCTATTATCTATCTTCTATTTTGCTCTTTACATTTTGGGTTTCCCATGTAAGAGACACTGTGATTCTTAAGGTTGTGTATATAATACACCCTTGGAGCAAAAACAGAGTGACAAGAAGGGAGCTGAAAAAGAGTGACAAGAAGCCTGGCACAATGGTGCACATGTGTAATCCCAGCACGTCCTGAGGCTGAATCAGGAAGATGACAAATTTGAGCTCAGCTTGAGCAATTTAGTAAGACTCTTTCTCAAAAAAAAGTATATATATATATATATATATATATATATATATATATATAGAGAGAGAGAGAGAGAGAGAGAGAAAGGGTCTTACTAAATATATATATATATATACTATATATATATACACGATATATATACTATATATACACTATATATATACTATATATATATATATACTATTATATATATATATATATATATATATATATATATATATATATAGGCTGAAGATTTAATTCAGTGCAAAGGCCATGGCTTCAACCCTTGGTAGTAGAACAAAAGAAAAAGTTTTTTCCCTCCAAAGAAAACATGAAGACTACAGTAGGTTAGAGCTGGGCATGGTAGCACATGCCTGTAATCCTCAGGAGGCTGACACAGAAGGATTTTCCCAAGTTAGAGGCTGGCCTAGGCGACAAATTGAGTTCAAGCCCAGCCTGAATTACAGAATAAGATCCTGACTCTACAAAACAAAACAAACAACAAAAGGAAACAGTTTAGTGCAAGCCCAAGGTACTGTGAACAGGTGAACAGCCAAATCTTTAAGATGCAGAAGCTCTATGTTAGTCCTTTAAAATCAATAGTTTTGGGCCAGGGATTTAGCTCTGTGGTTCTGGTGCTTGCCTTGTAAGTGCAAAGCCCAGGGTTCAGTCCCAGGTAACCACATACAACAATGCTGGGTGGGAAGCAATCAATACCAAATACCATAATTCTGGGCATGGTGGCTCATGCCTGTAATCCCAGCACTTGGGAGGCAGAGACAGGAGAGTTGCTGAGTTTAAGGCTGAGTTCTGGACCAGCCTGAACTACAAAGTGACAGCTTGTCTTAAAAAGTAAAATAATCAAATAAATAAATATATAAATAAATAAAATCAATAGCTATGATATTGTTATATCAATAGTTGTAATAATCAATAGTTATGCTAATGAAGCTTAGAGACTTGGCAACAGTCTATATGATTGTCACCTTGAGGAAATCATTCGCCCACTGCCTGCCTGGCCCTGCTGTCCTCTTTACAGCAGTGAGTACGGAACCAAACAGTCACAAAGCTGGTCCTGAAGCTGTCAGGACAGTGCTCTTGGGGCACAGCTGAGGGCTGTGAGGGCTGGGTTTGGTCCAGATATTGGCACCACCTCTGGAACTAGGAAGCCTAATCATTGATCCCTCTGAGACTCAGTTTCTTCTGCGGTAAAACTCAAATATTAATGCCTCTGCCATGGGGATGTATGAAGACTACATGATTAAAATGCTTTTTAAATTTAATTTATCATTCAGTCTAAAATATTACGTCTTAAAATCTAAATAAGCTGAAAAATAAAAGACAACAATAGGAAATAGGGAGACAGATATTTATAAAGGGAAAGGAACTAAGAAATGAAGAGAGAGAGCCTGCTGGGGAAGGAATGAAAAAGGATTAGATGTGTCTGTGCATGTACCTACCCCACACAGGGGATGTAACTGTTGTGTACTGTAAACATTTACCAATAACAATGGAAAAATATTGAATATACTCTAGTACTAGTTTTTTCTTATACCACCCCTTCCTTGAAAATTATGGAAAACATATTCAAAACCCAAGAACTAACACTACAGTCATCCATACAAAAATATCTGCAACAAATTAAGTTGCCATCGAGTGAAGAGTAATTGTACAATTAAATTTTATAACCGAATACAGTTTTACATATGTACAGACACATACACATGTACACATAGTGTTTTAATTTAAGTTTAGCCAAATGGAAAAACCCCATGTGAGAAAAGCGCCAGTCCAGTGGAAGAAGACACTGGCAATGGTCTCCCTGGCAGCAGTCTAATGTGTCATTTCTACTCCTGTGGCTTCTTAATTAATGTGCGGTGTTTTGGTTGCATCCTTTCTCCTTTTCTTCTGATCATTGCTTCAGCCCATCATCTTTGGGTGGGTGGAATCAATCTTCCCGTTTCTTCCCCGTCAGTCTTCCCAGCCCCCACCCTACTGTCTAGCAGTAAAGTTGGTACAAATAAAGTAGTTATTAACCAGACATAAAGAAAGCTAGATGGCAGTACAGATGGGATGCAAATTAAAGTTGTCTTTACTATCCTTCTTTTCATTCACTTTCTTGACTTTCATGCCTTCTTACCCCTGATCCTTTCCTTATGTTCACTCAGACCTCCATAGTCCTCATCCCACAACTACGTTAGCTTAGGAGTCTGATGTCTTCATATGGTCGTCTTATTCATCAAGCTTTCCATTACTGCAATAGTTCCTGAGATAAAACTATTCAAAAAGAGAAAAGGTTTATTTGGAGTCATACTCTAGAGGCTACAGTCCATGATCAGTTGGATCCATTGCTTGGTGAGACTACCTGCCTGCCTTGTGGTTGCAGAGAGGTAAAACACTAAGGAAGGAGCTGAAATCCAAGAAACTCCTTCATTGGCTCATCCCTAATAACCTAGCTTTATCTTCAAGGCCCATCTTCTAAAACTTTTAAATTTTCTCAGTAGAACTATAGGAGGGGACCCAATCTTTAACATATGGGTCTTTGGGAGAGATTTAAAATCCATACCATGATAGAGGGTCAGATGAGCATGCTGCCTGCCTCCTCTCAAGGTTCTCTATTTTAGAAGGATTTGCACTTTTTTCCCCAGCCTTTTTTTCAATCAAACTTACATTTTTTCAAACCCGCTGATCTCAGCAATGTGTAAACTGAAAAAATAGTAAAGTCACCTGAGGGTGGACAGGTGCTGTTGTTCTGTTTGTGAGATAGCATTTTAATCTGCCCATGTTCATGTGTAATTAGTGAAATTCTACAGATTTTATTGGGGGATTGTGGCTATTATCTATGGGACAGAGACGTTTTATTCCTGTAAGTTTCAAGTTCTTCTCCTTTTTGTTAGAGACAATCTCCAGATATTACATTCATTTCACAAGAAGAATCACTGCTTAAACATAACCAGTCATTTCTGGTTGCCACTGTGCACTAGCTGTTAAGAATGCCGCTCTGTTGTAGAGCAAGAAAACCGCTTGCAGAGCCCTGCTAACTGGGATAAGCCCATGACAAAACAAAGGAGTGAGAAAACATGCAATATGAGGTGGCACTTCTTGTGTATTTATGGACAACACAATTAGATTGCAAGGGACCCATATTTCTCTTTGTAATAAGAGTACAGGTGTGCCTGGATCTTGATTAATACTAGGCATCAACTGAAAAGTAGAGATACCAGAAAAATGTATAAGTCAAGCTCCTCAAACTTTGATCAGTTATTGAGAACAAGTATCAAATTGAGAATTACAGGTATTGTGTGTAGATATTATTACTTTTGTTAGATACACAAAATTGTAAGTGATTTCTTCTAGGACACAATTCTCAAATTATTACAAAGTATTATAATTGTTCATTCGCTTTATCTAAACTTAAATAGGTTTTGTTGATAAAAATAAATTATCTTTACAGTTTTAAAAAATATTTTCATTTGTATTTCTTAATCTCAAAGAACCAGGTATTTTAGAACTAAAGTATTCTAGAAACACAGCTTTTCCCAGAGACAGCTGTCACAAGGTTTTGCTCCTTCTTCCAATCATTATGTGTAATGTGTATAAAATGACTGCAGTTCCATCTTGGTTCTCGAAGTTACTCTTGGCTTGGACAAGCAAAAAGTCTCAAGGAGCCTGGATCCTGAGGACTTTGTAGAGTGAGCTTCTCTGCCAGCTCTAGACTTGTTCTTGGATACACTGATAACCTCAGGAGGGAGCTGGCCATGTCTAGGCTCTAAGGCTTGGATCCAGGCTTTTACCTGGGCTTCCCATTGCATGTACGTGGCGTGTTCTTTACTTTAGACTGTGGACTTTGACTTAGTTCCAGCTCTGGTTCCTGGAGAACTCATCCTTGGCATATTCTGCTCCACTTCTTAATATCTGATTAACCAGGCCAGGCTCATCTCCCACTGGTGGGAGAGAAGTAGTAAGTCGAACATAGAAGAGGAATGGCTTGGATACAGCCAAGCCTGAGCCTTGACAGGAGGTGGGGACTGGGTGGAGAAAGTGCCAGCAGCATAACTAGCAATTTGAGGCCATAGTTAGTACATAGTGAAGGCGAGAGAAGACACTAGGAGAAAAATAGGCCAGCCTACTGCCAGAATGATCTGATTTACTTTGAAAGACTATGTTCATGCTCAGATGAATTCTGACATGTTGGGATCCTTTTCCAGTGGGCTATACAGAAAAGCACTCATATATTCTTTTTTTTTTAAAATCTTTG
>PVIR01002038.1:56823-109285 GCA_004026965.1 Petromus typicus
GGTACATTAAATATACACATCATGATTGCACTCCATAATGGGGATTTGTACCAGTATAAGACACAACTTAATTCTCATTTTTTCCCATAGCCCTACCCACCCTACCACCCCCCCCATATACATAAAATTTGTTTCCTTACTTTTTTGTTACAATCTCAACATTTTCCCCTTTCACCCTATTTTACATTGAGCATTTTCTGTTTCACAATATGTAACATACAATGCTAGGGCTCATTTACATCTTTATTTTCCCATATATTCTTGTGCAAATAACAATTGGCAAAAGTTTAAGGAGGGCCACTCAACAATTCTCATAAACATTATAAATGTTCACTGACTCCAAAATATTTTAAAAGAGGGGAGGAGGGCTTAGTAAAAGAAACATAGAAACATATGTCTCTATTATTTATTAAGCATGAGTTCCTCCTTATGCAATGTGACAAACAGACCGACTCTCACATATATTCCCAAAAGTAATATGAACTACGAAATATCTACTCTGAACTTAATATATAAAACCCATATGAAGAAAAACATAAAATTAAATTAAAGTTTATAGAAAAGTGTTTCTATCATTATGATGAAATATATGAGGTAATCAACAAAAAAAGATTATTTTTTGATTCAGTGGTTGTTTGACTCTGTTGCTTTGGCCTGTGGCAAAAACAGAATGTCGAGGCTGGGAGTACATGGTAAGTGAAACAGTTCATTTCAGGGTGTCCAGGAGAGGTAGGAGAAAGAGAAAGAGGCCCAGGGTCCCAATATCCCCTTCTTCCTTAGCACCTGTTTTTTGGGGGGACATTGCATATCCAAACCATAACAAGGGCTGTCACTATCTTATTTTGATGATTCTATTACTCTTAAGTATATAAAATTAATAGAAACTGTTGAGAGTTTATTACTATTTCAGTCCAATACAATAGTTAGAAATGAGAGAAATGGATAGAATTAATCATATATACCAATGATACTAATTAGATCATTTAATAGGGTCAAATAGCAATTCAAACCAGTAAAAAACCAATGCACTGACTAATAAATTGATTTGAGAAAGCTTGATAGCCAGAAGTTCAGAAAAAATCATGCTCTTTCTTCACCCAACACAAATACACATAGTCGCAAACTGTCAACAATTTAAGTACATAAGAATACAAAAAATAAAGTTCAGTATCACAAAAGTAATTTAAGACACTATTTATTTATGTGGAAAAAGCCTCAGCAAAGAGTCCAAACACTAAAAAACAAAGTACTTACAATTGGTAACAAAAAATTCGAAAGTTAAAGAACCATAGAAAACTTAACCAGTAAATAATAGACTAAGAGAAAATACTTGTGATACATTTGAAGGGTTGTATATCTTTGCTATAGGGGCCCGACACATCAGTAAGAAAGAGCTGAACACTCCTTTGGAAACAGATAAAAAAAACTGAAAGATCATTCAGAAAATAGATTTATAATGAATACTGAAAAT
Organism: Petromus typicus; assembly: GCA_004026965.1. NCBI lineage: Eukaryota > Metazoa > Chordata > Mammalia > Rodentia > Petromuridae > Petromus > Petromus typicus. Next base: position 58,295 of record PVIR01002038.1, read on the forward strand.
ATGAAAATTGATCAATATAACTAAGCAAAATATATGGAAATTAATCCAACACCTAGTAGATACACAAAGATGAAAAAGATTTATAATCAACATAGAAGACAAGAAATATCAATAGACAGTGAGCAAAAAACTACACTTTTGTCTCTATGAGATTAACAAAAAAAGGTTATCAACCATCAAAATGAAGAGAAATAATTATAGTGGTTAATCTGTGTCAATCCTCCTGTAAGTAAATTCTATCTTAACCTTAACATTTTGGTTTTCTTATCTTTGTAATATTCCAGTCCTGATAGGAAAGGTCACTCTGACTTTTCCTGTCATTTGGTAAAACTAGATTTATAAACATGATAATTATGGCTTCATAAGGAGGTAGAAGAAGAGAGAAAGAAATAGGTAAAGAGATACAGAGGACCTGATTTAGAGGAAAAGAAGAAATCTTAGGCTTAAGAGGTCAGAAGGCCAGCAGGGACTTCAACCCTTCCATAACAATGACCTAGAGAGTCTAGACATTGCCCCGGTCCACAGCTTTTTAAAAATACTCAAATGACTTGAAAATAGTGTACCAATCAGAAACCAGAAGACTTGAAAATATGAATCTCTATGGTGACCTTGTGGAGAGAAGTAGGAAGTAGCTCTCTTCTGCACTGACTTTAAGGCGGACATTGAGTGACTTGGAGGAGGGAAGGTGTTTTTTGGAGTCTCCAAACAGGGCATCTTCCTCCACTGTCTTTTTCTGTAACACAATACTTGAGACTAGATAATGTATAGAGAACAGAAGTGTATTTGTCACTTGAGAAGTCCAAGAACATGTCAACAGCTCGTTAAGGCCATCTTGCTGCCTCATACCAAGGCAGAGGGCAGCACACGGTAAGACAGCGCAAGTGTGTAGTTACGGTCTGTCTTCCTCTTCCTCTCGCTAATGCTGCCATGCCGGTCTCAGGCTCATAACTTTATCTAATACTAGTTACCTGCTGAAGGCCCCAGCTCCAGACCACAGCTACATATGAGTTTGGGGATTATAGTTCCAGCCCATGAACTTTCAAAGCTCAAGACTGTAATTCAGTCCCCTCCCCGACATCAACAGGATGACCACTGGTTCTAATTTAAGTTTAAGGAAACACTGGCACATTTCTTGTATACTTGGTTTCACACTTGCTTTGTTGTGACACTAAAGTCAAGCGGAAGTGCAGGTTCCTCATAGAGGCTCAGACTAGAGCCCAGTCCACACCTCCTTCTTGCCCTCTGAGGGCTCCTGGCCACCCTCGGTGTCACTTACTTGAAGCAGCATCACTGTGTCTGCGCCTTTCTTCCCATCTCTCTCTCCCCTATGTCTTCTCTTCTTTTCCCAGGTTCTGTTAGATTTAGAGCACACTGCTCTCTGGGATGGTTTGGCCTTGAGATCATTGATTCAACTTAGTCAAATTCTTCTGGTAAGTCACATTTAGGAACTCCCAGAGAATATTTCTTCTGTGAGAAGAACATTATCTACCACATTGCAGAACTTCAGTAAATATTGCAAGGGAAAATTTTGAGGTGTGTGATTTCAAAAGATTACCATTTTTTCATGTACTTGACTATTTTAAAAATTAACATGAATTATTTCCCTAAACCAACAGAAAAGAAATAATAGTTAATAACTAGCTTGCAGAGGTGTGAGGGACTGACATTTTCAAGTGTGCTTGGGGTAAATGTAAAATGAAAGACTTTCAGAGGACAATCTGGCAAACGAAATGTTGGGAATTTATACCACATACGTTCGTATCTTGCTGCACAATGATAGGTGCCCAGTGATCACAGCATTGTTTATGATAGCCAAAATATTTCAGAAAATATGTTTCTGTGATCTGTTTCTTTATCAACCTAGTGCAAATGCATATAATTCTATAGAATGGAGCCATGAGGGAGATGGATAATTTTCTATATACTGACAAAGATTAAAAACTCATAATATGTTGTAAGATAAAACTAGCAAGTCAGACACAGTATTTATAACAGATCTCACTTAAAATTAATATTTTTATATATGAGGGAAAAACCCAAAGGGGTGTAAACAATAATTTTTGAGGGACAGCATTGCAGAACTTTCATTTCTTGTTTTATAGATTTCAGATTGTAGGAACATTTTATAATAAGCATCTATTATTTCTATTATAAAAAAGGAAAACAATGAAAGGGAGGGATTTTTTGGGAACAAAAAAAAAAAGAAAGAAAGAAAGAAATTTCCCATACAGAGTTGCATTGTTCCAGGGCTGGGTCTCAGGCCAAGATTTTGAGTCCACTCCTCAGCAGTGGACAGGACCTCCCTCCTCTGGAGCCTGTGAATAGCTTGACTGACATTCTCGGTTGGACCTGGGTTTTCATGCATTTGGTGTGGCTGAGCTGAGAAGCCCCTGGAAATTTCCACTAAGGGGCCTCCCTGTGATTATGAAGTAATGACCACTTCTTCATTTTCTGAACAGCAAGAATGTGACCAGCTACAGACTCCAGGTCCCTTCATCTCAGTGCCTCCTAGTCACCTGCCCGTCATGTTTATTTAACCCCTCTCCATTGCCTAGCTCTATGTCAGTGCTGGAGCCAAAGTTAAAAAGTCCATAAAGTCTCTTCTTGGATAATGAAATAGAGTAGGTACCCATAGGTGCTTGTTCATGCCCACCCTCACTTTCACCACTTTTCCCCCCTCCACATTTCCTAGCAGGTGGAGATTCTGGTAGTGGTCCCCACTGAGGGCTCTACCATCCCTTGGTAGCATTTAAAAAACTGAGAGAGGACATATTTTGTCTGTCTCTGTGATAAAGAAACCACTGGCTTTGATTAGATTCTTACACTGGCTCCAGGAACGCCAGATGTCCTGCAGAACACGAGACAGTGTCAGACAGTAAAGAATCTCTTGCATTCCGCATAACTTTTCCACACACCCCGTAGGATTGTCATGTAAGTGAAAAACTACTTTATGTTACTTGAACCCAGAACATTTTATAAAGCAAGGCTACACTTCCCACCCTTTCTATTTAAGATTGTATTTTGTTTTGTTCAGACTTAAGCATTTGTTTTGAAAGAACATTCTGACAGCAGCGCCACTTACGCTATTTGAGTCTTCAAATAAAAATACATTGCCAGCCATCTGCCTTTGTAGCTGTCACAAGTTGGTTTGCTGATGACACTGTGATGATGTATAAAATACGAATTCCTATGCATTGATGCCATGAAATTCAGACTAAGCCATTACACATTTTTCTCATTTCTTTTTAAGTTTGTTTGTGCATTAGATGTGTAAGCAGATAATATTACTCATTACCTTTATTTCAGGATGGTCTGAAGGGATTATAAAATATTTAAAAAGAGGGCATAACAAATTAAGAACTAGTCTAGAAGTTCATGGTTTCACAAATTTCTGGCAGGGGCAGCTCTCCAGTGAAGCAGGGTAAGTTCAACTGTTACCTGCTTTCAGTAATAGAATAGTAACATGAGAAACAATTCAAAAATCTCATTGTTCCTCCACAGTAGGCATCAAAGACTGCCAAGACTGCAGCTGAAGCTGGTCCCTCTGGCGTCAGCACCAGGGGAATAACAGGACCCAGAAGAACTCTTGCACGAAAGGGTCTGCCAGTCATCCATAGACAGCAAATTATCTTCTGTCTTTTCTGTTCACCACACTAGGTGACCAGAGACGCATGATGAGCTTGTTGAAGAATGACAGATAGGAAGCCAGAAATGCTGGGACACCAAGAACAGCCCAGCTGGGGCAGTTGTTCGCAGGTAGTTGGTCAATGAATTCAGAAGTTAGATCACTAGTATTGTAAAGAATGTGGAAATATCTTGGCCACCACACTTCACTGGTATGTGGGCTTGTCTCCTGGAGCTGCAAGCTCCTGAAGAACACCATACTGCTGCCCCACTGTTTCCTTTTACTATGTATGTGAAATAGGTACATTTTATATATGTACCATGATCACACTCAACACTGACAATTGTACCACTATATGACATGACTTGATTCTCATTTTTTCCTATTCTTCTACTCACCCCCAACCCCCCAACCCCTATATACATAAGCTTTCTTTCTTTCTTTCTTTCTTTCTTTCTTTCTTTCTTTCTTTCTTTCTTTCTTTCTCTCTTTCTTTCTCTCTCTCTCGTTCTTTCTTTATTTTTTGAGACAGGTCTTGCTTTGTAGTTCATGCTGGCCCTGAGCTCAATCTCAACCTCACATCACAGCAATCCTCCTGCCTCTGCCTCCCAAGTACTGGGATTACAGGCATGAGCCACCATGCCCAGCACTGTGATATGTGGTACTGATTGCTGCTGGGAGTGAGTCTCCAAATTCAGTATTGTATGTGGTTACCAGGGAATCGAACCCGGGCCCTTGTACTTGCAAGACAGGCGCCGGAACTATTGAGCTAACTCCCCGGCCCAAACCTATCATTCTTTATGGCAGAGTAATACACCATTCTATAGAAAAACCATATCTTTTTTATCCAGTCTCTAGTCGATGGGCATTTAGATTGTTTCCAAAATTTAGCTATTACAAACTGAGTTGAGCTGCTATAAACATGGGTGCACATATATCACCATGATATGAATCTTTTAATTCTTTTATGCATATACCTAGCAGGGGAATAGCAGGGTCAGATGGGACCTCTAATCCTAGTTTTTTGAGGAATCTCTACATTGGTCTCCATAGTGGTTGTACCAGTCTACATACCCATCAACAGTGGAGAAGGGTTCCTTTCTCCCCACAGTCTCACCAGCATCTGTTGTTCCCCCACCATTCCTTAAGGTGTCATCGTCCTGCATCTGAGAGGTAAGCAATGAAAGCATTGAGCTTCCTCACATTTCTACGCTGATGCTTTGGAAGACAGGGAGGAAGCATTGAGCATTGCTACTCAATAAATACTTCTCTCTTAGACATTTTGTGCTGCTTTTATTTTATTGTATATATGCTGATGATTGGAAAATCTTCCTTCACAGATTTACCAAAAACACTAATCTAGAACAAGCTGAGGTAACCAGGATCAACATTTCACACTTCCCCTAACTATGAGTATGTTACTGATTGCACAGACCTTCCAGTGGGTTCAGGCCACAGACAGTTTGTCAGAGTAAAATATCAACAAAGCTAGAGATTGATTTCATATTTTATTTTAAATCAAAATATATTCAAAAGTGAAATTTGCTTGAGACAAAAAGGATGCCTGTGCCCAAAAAATAGTGTTCTACTGCATTAAAGTACAGAATTCTATGTGAAAGAGACTAGTACTAAAAATAATTCTAAAGGAAGAAGCCAGAAAGGAACTGGAAGATATTTTATCCAGAAAAGTAAAGGTTTATCAAAGCAGAATATAAGTGAGATTCTCTTCCAGAGTAACTAAGTCTAAGACATATTCTGAGGCTGAGGAATATTTCCTCTGTCAGTCACCAGAATGATCATTGTATGTACACACACCTCACATGCATTACATAGATCCCACACATTCATATAAGACCATAGGTATAGATACAGCAAAATAGATGCTTTCACTCATTTGTATGAAATAAAGTCCTGTTGACTTGGGATATCAGGTACGCTGGTATATTAGACAGGCACTTTCCTGCCACCCAAACTTAATCTAGTGAAGGACTCAGGCTGATAAATAAATGGCAGCATCACAGACCCACGCTGGAGAAAGACTCTTGGAAGGGCATCTGTTCATCCTGGTGGATCAGGGGCATTTCTGATGCAAGCAATGTCTAAGCTGAAACTCAAAGGACAAGATAACAAGATGCTAGCGGCAGAAAGGTCGGAGAATTCTTTCCCACAAAGGCCACACCAGGTAAAGATCCAGAGAAAGTGAGGAGTCTTCAATGGGGTGAAAGATCAGTGTGAAATGAGTAGAAGTAGTATGAAAGCCACAAAGGCAAAGGGGAACCCTAACCAAATGCCTTAGATTGGCACTTCCCAAGACCAGGAGAAGTAATACCGGCTACAGAATGGAGAATAGCATAAAAGCAACAAAACTGAGTTGTGCTATTTTAATACATTCAGTTGTCATAATATTGCTCACTCACTCTTTCCTACTTTTTAGCTCCTTGATCTTGCCTGGCCAAGATAAACCCAATATTTCAATCTGAGCATATTTTTAGAGGCATTATCAATGCATCCTGATCAGGATGTTAGGAGAGAATAAAACAGGCCCTATAGACAGTACAGCAAAGAGAGCACAACTGACAGAGACTCTCAGAACAATGAGGAAATTATTTTAATTGCAAAGTAAATATTAACTCCTCTGGTGCTGGCACATGGAAGAACCTTAAAGAATCCTCTGCCTGTAGCATAGATAAAAATAATTACAAAACAAAGCAATAAGAAAAGATTTTAAAGGGCATTTAGAAGGGGCTGAAGACGTAGCTCAGAGTTGCAAGTACTTGCCCAGTACAAACAAGACTCTAGTTCCAATTCTGTCTGTCTGTCTCTGTCTCTCTCTCTCTCTCTCATAGACACACACACACACACACACACACACACACTCATACACAAAGACACTTCATGAGAGAGGGGATTTTTTAAAGGATCAGTAGGATTTTAGTGACATAAGACTCTTAACACTAGGGAGCAAGATGAGAGAAATGCAGACTGTTTGGAATAGAAGGATCCCTTGAGAAAAGAAAGGCCAAAGATGCTGTAGTTATAAAGCATATATTTTGCTTAGAACTGTGGACATAAAGTCGGACAAGTGAGGGACCATGATCTGCTCGCTGCTCTGTGGCTACCATGTTCTTTCATTGGCTCATGTTACTCTCCTTGAAAGTTTTACCCTTGGTCTTGAGACAAGGGTGTTCATGTGTTGGATCAGAACATCAAACCTTGCTCTAGCAAATCAAGTGTTGCTGTGACCCATGGGAAAATTTCAAGTTTTGCAGGACTAATCACAGTGAGAGCAGCCTCGCTTAAAAGTCCAGACACATCATGAAGAAGGCATGGGAAAGTGGGTCAAAGTGGGTAAATAAGCCTGTCCTAGTGCAGAGACTTTGGGAGCATGCCAAGCAAGAGAAATGTCAAGACATATTTACACCTGCTGGCAATGTGAACACTACTTCATCAGCCTTTGTAATGCACACAACAAATAATGTGGAAGTCATGGGGCAGTGCGTATGGAGGGGTTGTGAGAAACACTGGTTTGAATACTTGGCTTTGGTGCATTTAAAGAAAAAGCCAAGCTTGAAAGCAAAGTTATTGTTAATTGATAAGTGAAGGGTTTATCTTGCTCTTCGGAAATAATAACTAACAATCTCAATGCCACATACAACTGTGTTTTCTCTAATTTCTCTTTTTTGGTTCTTAATAAATCGATGATGCTTCCTGACCTTTCGCCACTAGTCTAGGTGAATCCAAAATATTGGATCCCCTACAGGATTCTTTGCTATGAGGTAGAAGCTCTTTTGGAAAAGAGTTTACAGAGAAAGACAAAGAACAAACATATCACAGCGCTGTACTGTAAGGGAAGCCTTGAAACTTGGTTTCAACAGTAACTTTAAAAATAGACAACTGATAGCTCAGTGGTTCCGGAGCCTGTCTTGCAAGTGCAAGGGCCCGGGTTCGATTCCCCGGTAACCACATAACAATACTGGGTGTGGAGACCCACACCCAGCAGCAACCAGTACCACATACCACAATGCTGGGCATGGTGGTTCACGCCTGTAATCCCAGCACTTGGGAGGCAGAGGCAGGAGGATTGCTGTGATGTGAGTTTGAGGCTGAGCTCAGGGCCAGCCTGAACCACAAAGCGAGACCCTGTCTCAAAAAACCTAAAAAAAAAAAATAGACAACTGAGAGATAAGTTTTTGAATAATGTAATAATAACTAAAATGTCATTTAGGAGGATGCTTTAGGGAGAGATACCATGACTAGAAACTAGAGGACATGAGATAAAAAAGCAGCTGCCACAGAACAGTTGAGTGTTAACCATAATTAGTGTTAGCACCAGAAAAGGCCGAGGATGTGCAGACATACAAGATGCCTGAGCATACTGGTTCTGTAGCAAAATAGCTGAGATAATCCCTTCCTAAGGAGGAAGTGTGTTTTGGCTCACGGTTTGGGAGTTATCAGTTCATGATCAAGTGGCTCCATTGCTCTGGGCCCTTGAGAAACAGACAGCATTCTAGGAAATAACTTGTACAGAGGAAGATCACTGATCTCCACTGAGTCAGGCAAAAGAGTAAAAATGAAAAGATCAAGGTGCCCCAATCCCCTTCGGGGCACCCTGCAGCTACCTAGAGACCCTCAAAGCACCACTGCCTCTCACAGCATTATTTGGGGCCCAAGGCCTTATGGATCTTTGGGTGACAGTCAACATCCACACTATAGGACAAGGTCACCACTTTAAGTAGTCACTATGTTTTCAGTAGTCACTATTCATCTCAGATGGCTACCCAGTTAAAGGATAGAAGGGAGGAAAAGATGTTAGTGGAACTAGAAAATTTTGTAAAATTACAAAAGGAGATGGTGGGTATGTGTGAAGGGAATAAACAAGAAACAGCCAGACAGCAGAAGACAGTGGAGCATTCACACGAGAGACAAATGCAGTTTCAAAAAATGTGAGTACAGAGAAGTATAATTCTGATAATTTAATTCCTGCTACTTGTCATTGTTCTTTGAAGTATGCATTGTAGAGTCTTAAGATAGTTTTCCACAGGTGGGAGGGTGAGGCAGGAGGATCACTATGAATGCCAGCCTAGCCTAGGGGACACACTGAGTTTAAGGCCAGCCTGAACTACATAGTAAGACTCTGTCTCAGGAAAAGAAAAAATTGCTTTCCACATGAAGTAGTAGCAGAGTGGTGTCCTCTACACTGACGGTCGTTGTCTTTTCAGATATTGGTTCCTGATATTGGAGAGATAAAGGCAGGATGGTGAATGCAAAGAAGAAGACCAGGGAGCAGGGCCATGCCACTCAGGACCGACCCGGTACTGGAAACAATGCAGAAAGCAGTGTAGGGAGGGCATAGACATTTATTTCCTAATATGAACCAGATGCTGTAAATGTAGCGTCTCATTCAACCTTCACCACACCTCTGAGGAGCAAATGTGTGGCTGGAGGGACAGGAAGAGAAGTAACTTGAATGCAGACAGACAATGGGGCTGTGTCTGGATTTGGAGCTAAAGTCTTAACATTTTTCTCCTCAAAACAAAACAAATAGTGTTAGAGAGAAACACTGGTAGTCATCAAATAGAGAAACAACCTAGAAATCAGTTATTTAAAACATTAGACCAAACCACCAGCAGTCACACACACAGGTGTCACGGGATTGCTGTGAGAAACGCCTCTTGACTTATTAAAGAAAAGATAGCTAAGAAAAGCTGATTTTCGCATATGGAAGGGTTGGAAGAGGCTTGTGCAATCCAGCGAGACATAGTATGACGGCTGTAAATAATGAGGAGAATGTCATCTTTCCTCTGGCATTAAAACGATGCCAGATTGTGGCAAAAGTTCAAAACTGTACGAAGGAGAACCCCCGCAGAGAGGCGCCATCTTTCCTCCCTTGCCCCCAGCTCCTCCCCCTGCCAGCCCTTCTCAGTCACTCTTGGATTTCGGGAAACAGAAAGGGCAGGAAATTCAGCGCTAGCTCTTGGCAAGCACTTCCTTTCTCTTCACAGCCTCCCCCCCACTTCCACTTCCATCCTCTAAGATACTGTGCACCCCGTCTCATGTTTCTGTAAGGACTTTCGAAATGAGAGAAGGACCAGGTAGGAGGAGGCAAGTATCACCTTCAGAGATGATTTTCTTAAACGCCATCGCCTTTAGCCCACCTAGGGTGATAGATCAAGAAAATGTGAAATGCCTCTTCCCTGGACAGCACATTTCTGAAAATTGTTTATTTCATGAGAAATGCATGACAGATGGTACGAGTAGGGTGAGACATGCGAAACAGAACGAAGTTTCCTACTGTTCTGTCAGATGTTTCCATTCTCTGTTCCATCCATTAAACGCCGACTTATTTTTCTTCCACAAACTTCAAGTTGGCTTTTTAAAAATCTGTGATGTTTTTGATATTTACTTAAGATTTTTGTTATGGTCTTGCTAGAAACTTCAATCCAAAATGTAATCTTTCTATAGCGTAGCTGATAAAGTTGGAGGCACCGATTGTGACTACCGTAACATATCGAAGGTGATGTTTATTATGCAAAGAGCAGTAAGTTCTATGACCACTGAGATCATCAAAATCAGCACATGTAGACTGGTGCATAAGTAGTCCATAAAGAAGATTAGCGTTGGCATTCAAAAGGTCCAATCAGGCAGTAATGGGTTAGCTGAAACAATATTCGTATGATCTCAAGAATGATTCCATTAGGGCAACTTCGGATGATCAATAAATGGTGTTCTCTTACAGCTCACTCTACTTTATGACTGAGCACCGGTCAGTGCTTGAAACTGAAGCACTTTTATGTCCCCGTATTCACGTGTGTAGGTACACGTGCACCATACATGTAACTTTAAACAAGCCATTATTTAACGCCTGCTCCAATGGCTTACTCCGCTTTAACCAGCTCCCACGGGACCCAGGTGTTTTATGCCCACATCTGACATTCTTTTCTCCCACAGGAAATACGTTCACTTCCGTTCTGAAAGTTCTTTGAAGAACAATTTTGGAAAGAAGCAATAAGTTTCTAGAAGAAAACTGAGGGCAATGTGGGCCTGCTTTCAATGGCCATTCCAAGGCAGTGAGTCACGTTTTTGTCCTTCCTGCTGAGTCACAGCCTTTGTGGAATTGAGTGACTCTGCAAGTGCAGATCTATGACCAACCTGAAATCAATACCACTGTATTACAAAGACCACTCTTTCAAAAATCCAGAATTAGGAATACTATATAAATGAAATCCCTGTTGAGGGCAAAGTTTTTAAGAAAACCATATCAGGTAGAAATTAGAGAAACATTTTATGATTATCTGGAAATAAACGGACTTAACTTGGTAACTGTCAGAAAACAGAAAATGCTACAGCCCATCCTGCCAGTTCTCACGTGCTCCTGACCAGTGCTGAAGGAGAAGCAAACCTGAACCACCTTCGCTTTGTTTGTCTCACTGACCAGCCAATCAATTTAAAGACTTACTTTATTTTTATAGAAGAGATTTGCCAAGTAGACTGCCATCTGTAATTGTTTTTTTTTAATCACAACAGTCAGTGGCATAATTGGCTGAAACTCTTGTTGATAGAATTCGAATAGTAATCACAAACCTAAGAGCAAACTGGGATATTGAAATCTGGGTGATTCAAAGCCGCATTTTTAAAGTGAGACCAACATAATTCTGCTGCATGGACTCACCTAGTAGAGTTCTTTTCTCCTAGAATTCAAATCTGTGACATGCACGAGTTGCTATTTAAGCTTCATAGATTTAAATTTTAACTTTCATTAGACAATTAATGGAGAGAGGCTCTTGGGGAGCCAAGTAGTAATTTCAGAACGCCCTGACATTACGCTGTGTTCTAACCATCTCAGTTAAGAGGAATGTAGGATTTCTTTTCCTGGGGCTGGCTAGTTACATTTATTATGCACTTAAGAAATACCAGTATTTACAATTACCAGTATTTACAAAATTAATATTAGCTTGAAACAGCAATTTCTCTTTGTCTGTATTTGTGTGTGTATGTGTATGTTTTTGCTAGTGGAAATTGAACCCAGGGATTACTGAGGCATATATATATTTAAACAATATATATATAAATTATATAATAAATTAATATATTATATAAATGCTAATTATATAAATTATATAATAAATAAATAAGTTATATCATAAAATATATAATATGTATAAACAGGAGCTTATTAAATTATTCAAACTCAACTTGGACTTGCAGGCCTCCTGCCTCAGCTTCCCAAGTGACCGGAATTTTTAGTGTGTGCCACCACTGCTGTCTAGAACAGTAAATTTATTACCAGTGATTACATTACAGTTAAAGAGTGGTGTCCTTAGGTCATGACTCTTTTGTGTTCTTTTGACAGATTAAGACAGAGTTCTGCTGAGACTAATTGTTTCCTTGGAAAGGGAGATAGGGTTATGATTAACTATCATCTAAGACCTTTTCTCATCAGATAATGTTAAGTGAAATAAATCAGACACACAAACCAAAGTATGACATAATTTCACTTATGTGAGAAATCCAAAATATAATAATGAAAATGCAAAATAAAATATAGATAATAGGAAACAGTGAAATAGAAATTTTGCAAAATAGAAGGGAACTAAGAGATGAGGTGAAGGAAGGAAGGAAGGGAAGAAAAGAGTATGAAAAAGAAATGAAAATATAATTTACTCATGCATCAACGCCCCACAATGTAGGTAATCATTATGTGCTGAAAACATGTACTACTAAAAATTAAAATAATAATTGTAGTTGTGCTGTCATGGCTATCTTGATGTCCTGAATAGATTTAAAATGTTCACAGCAAGTTCTGTCAAATAAAAACATAGTGTATGCGAATCCACCTAATTTATCAGATCTGGCACTGGAAACTTTTGGCTCTTCCTCAAAGTCAAATGACCATGAAAGATAAACATCTTAAATCAACTTGGGGAATCCAGGCAGCCATGAAAAGATGTAAAAGAAACTTTCAGAACTGCTGCTGAGAGTGGCAAAAGTCATGGGATAAGTGTGTTCAAAACTAAGGGGGGAGTATTTTGAGAGAAATTAATGGCAATGTGTCTTTTACAATAATGCATTTTTAGAATTTGTTCTGGTCAGCATGCTGGGTAGTGTGAAGATCTATTTCACCTACTCAATTCTCCACCTCAGTGGGCTGGTCAGCTCTAGTTGCAAAAGATGGCGATAGTGAGATCCAGTCCATACACATCATCATTAGACCTCCTTGATTGATTTCCCTGGCCTTCAGAAGGATCACAGATGCTTCCCAGGGCATACCTTTCTTTCTAGATCCCGTCCCTGCCTCTCTCCTTGAGTCCACCCTCTCCTGTTCCATGGCACTGTGCACTCGCCACACTGGTCTTGTTTGATTTTTTCTGCTACCTTCCAAGTCATCTTGTTTTACTTTGTATTGCTGTTCAGTCTACTGGGAAAGGTCTCCCATCAGTCTCATTGGCTCTACATCAATCCTGTCTGCTCGGAACAGCCTTCCGTGGCCTTCTTGGTTTCTATTACATCATCTTTTTAGTTTCCTCATTGCACTCATCTTTATTTGAAAAATTATTTTTTCTTTGGTTGTTTCTCTGCTATCTACTGTTGCTGAAAAGCATAAGAACATGAAAGCATGAACCTCTTCTCCTTTTCCAACTCTGTGGTCTCAGGAGACTCATGGCACAGAGGGCCAGTGCCTGGCACATACATGATTGAGTATAAGGATGCTTACTCACCTCTCCATCCACACCTTTGATGTCCATGGCTTCAGTCACCCACTGTCAGCTGTAATCCTAAAAATTCAGTGGCAAGTTCCAGAAATAAACAACATACAAGTTTCAAATTACTTGTTGGCATTCTTTTTTTTTTTTTCTCCTCTCCTCTCCTCTCCTCTCCTTTCTTTCCCCTCCCCTCACCCCCTCTCCTCTCCTCTCCTTTTCTCTCTCTTTCCCTCTTTCTCAGTATTGGAGATGGAACCCAGGGCCTTGCACATGCTAGGCAAGTGTTCCACCACTGAGCGACATCCCCACGCCATTTTGAATTATGTGATGAAAGCCCACCTCATCCTGTCTGTTCCACCTGAGATGTGAATCATCTCTTTCTTTGTCCACCTCATCCACCCTGTACATCACACCTGCACGTTAGCCACTCAGCAGCTACTTTGCCTTTTAGATCCAGCGTGGGAGTATCTCAGTGCTTGTGCTCAAGAGAGAAGTTCAATAACTGCCTGATGCTATGCCTTGTCTCAATGCTGACATCTTCCTTTCATTTACCTTGTAACATAAGGCCCTAATCATCTCCCATCACCACAAGATGGGGAAGTGCAGTGCAGTAAGGGAGCAACATTTACATGACTTTGATTGCAGTATGTTGTTATAATTAGTCTACTTTATCATTAATCATTATTGTGAATGTTTTCCTATGCCTAATTTGTAAATTAGATTTTATCATAGGTATGTATGTATGGGAAAAAACAATATAAACAAGGCTCAGTGTTGTGTGTGGTTTCTGGTACCCACTGGAGGCCTTGGAACATATTCCCTTGGGTAAGGAGGGGAGTGCTGGATAGAAAAGAGCCCTACTCAGATCTCTGTTTGCAGTGCCTTTGATGATCTAGTACCTAGTGTCTGTCTTGCAGGACCTTCCAGTTTAAGCAGTTCAGACACTGGCCTGAGTCTGTGAGTCTTGTCCCACCTTCTGGTGGTACTGCCCTCCTGCCTTTGTTCCTCTACTTGGCACTTGCCCACTACTGCCTCACCAGTCCTCTGCCAGAAGCTCCTAGCTGGATTCAGGTGTAGCAGTTTAATTTCTGGCTGTGACCTCCAAAACCCAAGATGGTTATAGAATAATGGGATGGAGTGGGAAGCCAGGGTTTGAATCTGGTTTTTCTGCAACTTTATGAGCTTTAGCTAAATCACCAAACACGTTGAAACCCCTTTAAACTAGGGTTTTGTGAGAGGCCAAGTATGAGATGTAGAAGAGTGATAAGCAGACGACTGTCTTGACCTGAGAAAACAGAATTGTATTTACTGAGATGGGGACAAGTCTTCAAGCGGAAGGCTGGAGGTGGGGAGGAGGAGGCTGTGTTTGTCCTGAGTTGATTTTGAGACACTAATTACATGGAGAAGTTCCCATGTCATGAAGCTAGTTGTTATCAAAGTCCAGATATCAGGACAGAGGTTGAGGCTACTGATACAATTATAAAACCATTAATATACTGAAAATATGTGACATCTTCAGGTGGGTAGAATGCCCTAGGTCTTGCCTGTAGCATGAAAATAAAAAGGAAATGTCCCAGACACAATTCCCCAGGCCCCAACACGTAGAAGATATTTGAAGTACAATGAGCCAATGAAGCAGCAACGAGTTCAAAGAAAACTTGGGAGAATGAAGAAACGATGATCTTCAATCATGAATTTTGTATGTGATGATCTAATGAACATGAACTATGTATCTCAATCAGTGCAAGGCAATTTAAGGTCGCAAAATGCATCCGACTTAGCATGAGTCCAAACTTCAAAAGGATTATAGTCTAGTAGATGGATAGACATACACAAATTATTCAAGTGTAAGGTAAAAGGTGGTACAAAAGTCACAAATAACAATATAATATATTAAATGTGTGTTTATTAGTTGCAGTGTATTATCTTGGACTGGATCTTGGAACCAAGAAGAATATTAGTGGAAAATACTAAGTTCAAATTAAATTTTTAATTGGGTCAATTGTACCATTGTTAATTTTTTAGTTTCCACAAAGGTATCACTATTGTTTAAGACATTAACTTTGAGAGAAGCTGAGTGAAGAGCAGCGATTCTCAGTCATGTCTGCACAACTTTTCTTGAAATTATTTTAATTGAAAGGTATTGCTTAAAATGAAAAGATGTAGAGTAGAGCTGGATTAGGAAAAATTACTAAGTAAGAAGGGCTAAAATACAAAAGGAATATTAATTACAAACTAATTGCTCTAGGGAGGACAGCTACTCAAAGTGTAAAAATATATTAAAAGGGAAAGAAGGGCTGAGAATTTAGCTAGTGGTTCTGGCACCTTTCTTGCAAGCTCAAGGTCTGGGGTTTGATCCCTGGTAACAGCATACAACAATGCTGGGCATGGTGACTCACTCCCACCACCAATCAGTATCACATAGCATAATGCTGAGTGTGGTAGCTCACACCTATAATCCCAGCACTCAGGAGACAGAGGCAGCAGAATTACAGAGTTCAAGGCCAGCCTGAGCTACAAAGTGAGACCCTGTCTCAAAAAAAAAGCAAAGAAACAGTTCTGACTACCAGAATATGCTAAACGAAAACAACTTTTTACTTGTCTATTAAGTGACAGTTAGAAACATTTCTCTTCTAGACTTGTTTTTTTATTAATTAAAATCTTAAAAATTTTTTTTTCTTATTAAATCTTTATTGGTACATTACATATACACATCATGATTGCATTCAACAATGAGAATTTGTACCAGTATATGACACAACTTAATTCTAATTTTTTCCCATAGTCCTACCCACCATACCCCCTACCCCCTATATACATAAACTTTGCTTCCTTTCTTTTTTGTTATAATCTCATTATTTTCCCCCTTCACCCCATTTTGCTTTGAATATTTTCTGTCTCACAATATATAACATACATTCTAGAACTCATTTACATCTTTATTTTCTCATACCACAGAAAAGATCTTTTCTATGGTATGAGAAAATAAAGATGTGATATTTACACATCTGTGACCTATTTATTTCACTTATGAGGATGTCTTCAAGGTACATCCATTTAAGTATAAATGATTCAGACATCATTTTTATGGCAGAGTAATACTCCATTCTGTAGAAGAACCACAGCTTTTTTATCTAGTCTCCAGTTGATGCACATTTGGGTTGTTTCCAAGATTTAGCAATCACCAACTGAGCTGCTATAAACATGGTGCACATATGTCACTGTGATATGAATCTTTTATTTCTTTTGTGCATATACCTAGCAGAGTGATGGCCAGGTCAAATGGGACCTCCAATCCTAGCTTTATGAGGAATCTCCAAATTGATCTCCACAGAGGTTGTACAAGTCTACATTCCCACTGACAGTGGAGAAGGGTTCCTTCTTCTCCGCAACCTCGCCAACATTTGTTACTTAAGTTTTGTGTGTAATCATAGTAACTATCTAAGATTTTATATAATGTTCCCAAGTTCTTGTCTACTAGACATTCAACCCACTTTCTGCAGAGACTATCCCTCCCTTTCTATTTAGTTTGATCTCCTTCCTTGTTATGTGTGGAAGGTGTTTGGGTCATGGGGTGTTAGACTCATCATATCTATCTGTGAGCTGAGTAGCTGAACTTGCTCTTGGGAGATGGGCCTTGGAAGTATGACCTAAAAGGGAATATCTCTCTTCCAAGTGCCTCTGTTGCTCTCCCTCCTGACCGTGATCACCTGCCACGATCCACTTTCCTCCAGGAAACTCTTCCACCACATCCATTCTGGAGTCAGCCTGCATGGCTGAGGCCTCTGGGAATATGAGCCAAACAACAGTAACAAAAACCCATCTTTCTTCAAACTGCGGGTGTGGGAGACTGATCTTGTGGCTGTTTCCTCTGCTGTCATCTCACATTCTGAAATCCTCTCTGGGTAAAATACATCTCCTTCTTCTCCTAGGTGAACACTGTCCCTCGTATGTGACAAGTGTGAAAATCAGTGGTAAAGGAATAGCAACTTTCCCTACAAGTTTTTAGTGCAAAATTGCACTATACCGTGCTCCATTTCTATAATCAGAAATAGTAATCTGTCTACTGCATGCAAATAAAGATATACGTATTCTTACTATGAGTTTCTTTCCATTTGTAAACATTAAAAATATAAACAAAACTTACATGTGAGTTACAATATTGAAGTCATTAGAATGACAGTCTTTATTTCTTTCTACCATTATCTATAATTTTCAATGGCTTTAGAAAAAAGTCTCCATTTCTATTTAGACAATATGCAATAATATTTGAGTTGAGAGTAAAGATCTAGAGGTATTGGAAAGGTATAAAAATAATTTTAAGGCTGATAGTTTTACAGACTTTAAGGCTTGCTGTGTATGTTGGTCAACTTAATGGAAGATGAACAGCAGTTAAATCATTACGGCTGGCATGGAAGCACACGGTTGTAATCCCAGTACTTGGGAGGCTGAAGCAGAAGGATTTCTGAGAGTTCAAGGCCAACTTGGGCTATGTAGCAAGATCCTGTCTTAAAGCAACAAATCACTGTGAACATCCTCTTTTATATTTTAGGAAATAGATGAGTGATTAGGCATTAAAAATGTAAAAAACAGATCTCTTTTTTTTTCTTTATAGGCAGAATACTGACACTTGCCTGAAACTCACATGTACCAAGGTTAAAAAACCCAAAACTTGCTTTTTCAGTGTCTCCTATTTCTCCTGAAGAGTTATGGTTTTTCAGCTCATTTATTACAAATGTTTACTTTATGTTGCTTCTTTGCCTCTTGTCTGATACTTTTTGTCTGGCCTACTGTACCTTCATATAGCCATTAAGTACATAGGAAAACAGAGACTTGTCTTGAAATTCTTAGTTTCTTGAGAATACTTCTTATTGTTGTTCTGCATAGCAATTTTATCCCTTGAGCTGCGGGTAGCTTACAGAAGAAATGACTACGGATATGAATGGAATAAGAAAGCACTGTTCCTGAAACCAGTATTTTTTGAACAGAGTAGCCCTATTTTTCACAGCATCTTCTCTGTTTCTTTTATTAATTTAATTTTTAAATTGATAAATTAATACTGTATATTTTAAACATTCACATGCAATGTTTTAATATACATGTGCCTCGGGCAATGGCTAAATACAGCTAATGAAAGTAAGTATCAACTCACATACTTAACATTTTTGTGTGTAGAAAACACTTAAAATCTATTCTTCAGTGACCTTTTTAGGAATGTAGTACATCGTTATTTACTGTAGTCAACATATGAGATATTAGATCTCCTATAATATTTTTTGTTTTGAAACTGTGTCTTGCTATGTAGATCAGCCTGGCCTCGAACTCACAGCAATCCTCCTGCCTCAGCCTCCTGAAGGCTAGGATTATAAGAATGCACCACCTCACCTGCCTGGTCTCTTGAACTTCTCCTAACTAAAAATTTGTTCCTATAATAAGTATCTCCTAACTCTCCCACCTCAACCCCCACTCAAACCTTGCTAATCACAGTTCTATTCTCTGATCCTATGAGCTGCGACTTTTTAGATTCCATATGCTAGTGAGCTCAGGTGTAAGATATGTTTTTAGGTGTAAGAATGTAGCCATTAGATGAACAATCAGTGTCCCAAAATATTACAATGTCAAAGAATTATTATGTTGCAACTTTTTCAGGTTTGTTTACATATTATTGACTAATCTTTTATGGCTGTAATTATAAGGGCAAAGTTCTTTAATTTCTTGTTTTTCAAATTCCCCTGACAGAAGAGACTCCCAATTTTTAAAAAGTACATTTATTAGTCTGCCAATTGCTTACCCATGAGGCCGAAACATGCAGAAGTATTCCCTTCCATAGTTGATGCTTACCTGGTCTTTCCCATTTGATTCCTCAAATTTCTCCCGAAAATGTGCAGGATTGATAAGACAATACTTGATTCTACTCTTTCTCATACAAATTTATATGTCGCCAAATCGTTAAGTTCAATTCCATTAGTTCACTTATATTTCCAGCAAACTTTTACTATCTAACAGAAATTCATTAACTATGTTATTGCAATCTGGAGAGAAAAATGCCAAGCCTCATTAAGAAATCATCAAGACACAAAAGGCAAAATGCGAACTATTAGGGAAGTTCTAGGGAGGAAGAAAGAAACTATACATGAGTGACCCAAGGAATGCTTCCCAGAGGAGCTGGGTGATGGAAACTGGGGGAGCTCACCAGCTGGTGGGAGGAAGAGGCCCTTCCGGTGGCGGAGAGGAGAGCTGGAACAGAGATGTCAGACGAAGAGTCCAAGAGAGTGTGATGCACCTAGGCACTGAGTGTTCTGTGCACCAGTCATCTTCAAGATGCTGGAGAGTTTTAGACTTTCCAGTGCAAATCACAATTAAGACACACACACACACACACACACACACACACACACACACACACACACACACTACGGGGGATTGAACCCAGACGTGTTCTACCACTGAACTACATATCCTTCCCTTTTCATTTTTTATCTTGGGACAGGATCTCACTGAATTTGGGGTCCAATCTGGCCTCAAATTTGTGGTCCTCCTGTCCTGACCTCTTGAGTATCTGGGATTAAAGCCATATTACCACTCCCTATGGCTTGTAATATATGAATGCCCATTTGGGGCACAAAATATTACTGTGTTGTTTTTCAAAATTTGGGTACTTATTGATAATAGAAATCTTAACAGTCAAAAATGGTCCAGAACCATTCCTCACTTAATTAACTTTTTCCCTTCGAGTGCTAAGTATATAATATTGTTATAAAATGTAGTGTACAGTATCAAAGTGCTCCCCTCTGCACAAAATTTGGTTATTGGGCATCTATAGCATATCTTTAGGCTTACTTAATATCACTTTAACAGTGAGAGTACCTCCGTGTTTGATTTATTATTCATGTTACTAGTTTGATATGCTTTCAGTTTCCATTTAAGTCTTATCTAAAGAACTGAATCATAAAAATGAAACAGGATGTCCCATCTAGTCTATAAAAAAGCTATACATGTGGTTCTGTGGCAGAGCAGCCCTGGGTTCAACCTTGGGATGGAGAGAGAAGCAGTACAAAAAGAAGGAGGAATGAAGAGGAGTATGAATAGTACAAATACTGATTCATACAGAGAAAGTAGGAAAAGAGAAAAAAGGGGACAGGGAGTCAAAGGGAACCGAGATTATACAACGTCAAGGTGTAAGCTCAACTACATTGATAATTACATTAAACCCAAATAGTCTGTCAAGCAGCCCAATCCAAAGGAAGAGAATGTAAGACTGAATTTAACATCGGATGTGATTTTAAATTGTCAGTAAGACATTTATTTTAAATAGTATGTTTTTAAAAGGGAGTGATAAAAGATATGTTAACAGTGCGCACAAGAAAATTGAAGAGACTCTTTAATATTAGATAAAAGAGAATTTAAAGTAACAACTGTCTCCAAGGAGAAAAAGAGCATTTCATACTCAAAAGTGGACAGTTTATCCAATGCTGTAACAACCTTCAATCTGCATGCACAATAACAGAGCTTGCAGACAAAAGAAACAAAATTCACAAAAATGAAAGCAGAGTTAGATGAGCCCACCTAATGGTTGGAGATATTAGTGTCTTTCTTAGTAATAAGACAATTAAATAAAAATCCATCTGATTAGAAAAGACTTGATCAATAGAGTAATTTACCTGACACACTTATAGATCTTTCCATGCAAAACTGCAGAATGAGCATTTCTCTCAGAACACATGAAATGCATGTCCAGACAGATTATGTTCCATGAGTGTGACAATGTGGAGTAACTGGAGGCCACTCATTACAGCTGAGAGTGCAATGCACAACCTCACGGAGAAGACTGGGACAGATCTTCAGAACGTTATCGCGCATGTCCCAACCAAGCAATCCTATTCCACAGAAGAGAAGAAAACACATCTCTCCAAAAAGACTTGTACATGAATGCCCCTAGGAGTTTTACTAGTAGGGGCCAAAATTATAAACAAATCAAGTTCCCGTCAGTAAGTAAATAGTAAACATACTGTGGTACATTGGGATCTGTGCATACAAAAAAATACTGTACAAAAAATAACAAACTATCGACACGACAATAAGGAGAAATCTCAAAAGCATTATCTGGAGCAAGAGAGGCCACTAACAGAAGAATATGTCATAAATGATTCCATTGTATGAGAACTTTTCACATGATAATTTAAAGTGACAGAATACAAGTCGTGATTGCTTGGGGCTGGGAGAGCAAGGGAATTGTGTTTGATATCTAGATATCCCCGCAATCCTCATGCGGTCATCCGGGGTGCTTCGGGGAGGTGCTTGGATCAGGGGGCGTGGTTCTCCTCAGTGGACTGGACCACTGGTACATTTGTCCTAAGCGTGATGTTGGAAGGAGACGCCTGGTCAGAGCACGTGGTTGCTGCAGGCGGGGCCCAGAGCAGCCTTTTTCATTCCTTCTCCTTTGACCCCTCTGCTTCCTGCCACTGCCCCAGAAGCTCTTCCTTCTCCACCACGTCCTACTGCGCTGCCTGGCAGCCAGCTTCAAACCTCTATGTGCTGTGAGAGAAAAGAAACTTCTGCTTCCTTAGACTGTGGATGAAAAAGTAAGGAGCGCCGCTGGCTGAGAAATGTACCATGACAGATTGCTCTAGAGCGGGGTTTGCATAACCAGCTGTGTCAGACTTCACCAAATTTCACCCTTAAATGGTGCATTTTTCTCTGTGTGAATTATTTTTCAATGAAGATGATCTTTAAAGGAAAGCAATTGTGGCATCATTAGACGATATCACTGAACTCTAAAGCACACTTGTCTTGTATGTGTCAGAATCAGAAGGACTTTGTCTTAGTCCATTCTGCCTGCTGTAACAAAATTGTAGAAAATGAGCAGATTATGAACAACTGGAATTAGCCTGTCACCATTGGAGGCTGGGAGGTCCGAGCAGCATATCCGTGTCTGTGGGAGCCTACCCTCTGGCTTAGAGGTCGCATCTTTCTATTGTGTCTGCTTCTGGTGGAAGGTGCGTGTGAGCTTCCCTGAGAATACTACTGTACAGCCGACCGTCAAGTTATGGCTGGCCTGACATACAAACAACCTGGGTTAATCAGGTTAGTGGAAGATTCTTCTACCTCTTGTTATCTATAGCGTGTATCCAGGTAAACTTCCAGATCTCAGCTGTGTTGACTTAATTACATCCAGTCCTCAGAAAGGATTGAGTTTGTAAGTCCAGGGTCCACTGTAGTCCATCCATGAGGACTCCCTGCTCAGGACCTAATCTCTCTCCCAAAGGCACCTTCTCCTAAGCTCACAACATTGGGGATCAGATTCCAACACCTGGATTTGGGGTAAAGCAAACATTCAGCCATTTAGCAGCTCCAAGGTTAACAATGACTCAGGCTGGGACCACATAGCAGTGACTTGCGCTTTCTCAGTATGTTTCTTCATCTGAAAAATGGGGCTGCTGTGTGGTAGGATGATTGGGGTAAAGCTACTCCAAATTCTATGTGATGGAATGTTAATTTGAGCATGTATATTTTAATTTTACATTTTCACATAATTTCAAATTTATGGACTAAAGAACTTCTGTATATTTTCACCTAGGTTCCCCAAAAGTAACACCTCATATAACCAGATAATCAGATACCAGAAAAACAATACTGATTTAGTGCAATCATCAAACTTACTTGGATTTTTCCCCAATCCTTTTTGGTTTTTTTTTTTTAACTCAAATCTTTATTGGTACATTATGAATACACATTATCATCACACTCAACATTGAGAGTTTGTACAAGAATATGACATGACTTGATTCTCATTTTTCCCTTCCCCCACCCACCCTGCAACCTCCCACCCCCTATATACATGAACTTTGTTTCCTTTTTTAAAAATTACTATCACATTTCTTTTCCCCTCATTATTTACCCCTACGCCCTCTTTCCTCTTAAATATATTCTATTTCAGAATATCAGTATATATACCAGAACTCATTTACATCTTCCTTTTCTACACCAGAGAAAAGATATGATATTTACAAGAATGGAGTATTATTCTGCCATTAAAAATTATAAGATCGAGCCATTCATACTCAAGTGGATGTACCTTTAAGACATCACTGAAATAAATAGGTCACAGATTTGTAAATACTCCTTTTTGTTTTATTGAGGCAGGGTCTCATTATGTAATTTAGGCTGGTCTGTAACTCACTCTAGCACCTAGCCTGCCCTTGAATTCAAGATGATCCTCCTGCCTCGGACGCTGGGACGCTGAGATTATAGGTGTGTGCCACCACGTCTAGCCCCAATTCTCTTTGGTCTTTCATAATGTTTTATTGCTGTTGGTACTTGGAACTGAGTCCATGGCCTTTCCACTGAGCTACATCACCAGAATATTTTATTTCATTTTTTTATCAATACATGTTTCTAATTCTTAATATTTTCATTCCTTGTGTGGTGTTGGTACTTGTTCATGATACACCTTAATTCCATTTTTTTCCCCATTAGCTCCTTTCCTTCCATCTTCCCAGCCTTTTTATTTTGATGCAGAGTGTCACTAAGTTGCTCAATTGCCCAGGTTGCGTTCAAAATTGCAATCCTCCTGCCTCAGTATCCCAGAGTGCTAGGCTTATAGATGTGTGGCACCACACCCAGTATCATTGTAATTTTTTCAGAAAGTACTGGTCATGAACCTGTTTGAAATAGTCCTACATTTATGATCATCCAATATATTTAATAATTAAATTAGGTTCACTCACTTTGGACCCCCAGCACTGAGCTTGTAGCCTTCTAAATGTGCCTAATGGAGGTGTATGCTATGGATTTGTCATATTCTCAGTGATTCAAGCTTCGATCATTTCACTGTACGATGAAGGTACTATCTTCCAGAATCCTTCACAGGAAAGCTAGTGTATTTTTCTGTTATAATAAAAAGTGATTCATTGGAGAGATATTTTGAGTATATATAAAATCTGTTTCTAATGTTTTCATCCAGCGTTTTTGGTATCCATTGGTGATTCTTGCCTAAAACAAATATTATTGTGATGTTTGTTTGCCAAGTGATAATTTCCTATTTTCGTTCTTTCTTCCATATTCATTATCTAGAATTCTACTGTGAGGCATAGCTGTCCATCCTCTCCATTTGTTTTTTTTTTTTTTTTTCTTCAAATGTCTGTTTATGTTAGAAGGAGTTTGTGGCTTCTTTTATTCATGAGTTTTCAGTTAGTGTAATCATTATTCTTATTTGGGGGTTCTTATCCCTAATTTTACCAGGAAGAGTCTTTACAAACTGGTTCTAATTTTCTTTTGAGCCATCTTTTTTCTTAGTGTCTAAGGATACTAAGAAAATATTAGTATCCATCTTTTTTTCTTTATATTCATCAGTATTTCAGATTTATCTTGTACTGTTTTGATCCTTTGCAGCTCTACTTTCTTTTATTAGAGAATAGTTTAATGTTTTGTTAATGGAAACTACTTCCACCCCTTTCAGCAGATCCTAAGTGTTGGTCTGGAAAACTGAATGACACTAGATGGTAGTAGAAAAGTCAGAAAACATATGGAGAAAAGTGTTTTTTTGAGCAAGGGATTGGGTTTAAAATAAAAAATGCTGTTGGCTTTCAGTTTTACCAGCTAAACCATCGATCAGTATATTATACCCTATGAGACTGATACTGGCGTTGTGGAAAGATGCAGGCTGGGAGGGGGTGAGTGGACATGGAGGTCTTCCTGGGGCTGCCATACTGTCACTCTGGTTCAGATCATAAGCGGGATCCTGAGGCTGACTTTTGAGTCATAAAATTCTGGGCTCAGTGTTTGCAACAGTGGCATTGTCAGAACGGGGAGCTGGTTGCTCAGTGTTCTGAGAACAGTCAGGCCGGGCTCTGCTGCAGGCCACCCTCCTCTCTTGAGGACAGGCAAGAACAGTTCAGAGAGAGGGGCAGAGAGACACTGAACACACCTCCACTGTCACAAGAGACCCAGGCACAACTGAAGAAATGACTTCCATAGTTTGCAATAAGTAAACTCGGGAAGAATGGTTGCAGCATATCTGTCACTATTTAAAGTGCTTTTGAAACAATTTTTATGAAGGTTCAGCTACTTGTAGCTGCTCCAGGTTGAGGGAGGACAGCAGTCGACTCCACCTAGCCACGAACTGAAATTCTCATACTGACAGACCAGAAAGGACATAGGAATATTGAAATAGTTCACGTCCTAGTTCTGATGCTTCCTAGAGCTGCTCCAATAAAGGAAATGTCAACCGATGTGTTCCAAGGAAGTCCCCAAAGCAGAAATACGGAAGTGGTATTGCTTGTGTCTGGATGGTCCCCCAACACTTCATGTACTTACAGGTGGGGTTTTTACAGAAGTGGCTTGATCTAGGGCTATGATACTGGAATAAAGGGTGTGTGATTACTACCTGGATTTAGTTCTTCCAGTAGGTAATAGAAGCCCCACCTTGGGTGTGGATGGCACCAATCAATATATATTATATCAAGTATAGTCTAGATGGAATATAAAGGAGAGGAGGAAGGCAAGTTTGACACATGCTGCTTTTGATCATCATACCATGGGCTGGTTCTCTCTCATGCCCCTCTGCCATACCGTCCTTGCCTGGGAGCCGATTACGGGCTGATATATGAGTATTTCATCGATGGACTGAAGACCTTCTTCACCTGAAATTTCAGCCTCTGCCTTAGGAACAAGGACAAGGGCCACTCTGTCGTTTTAACCTTACATCAGTCAACTGACCCACAAAAATGCCCACTTTTATTTTAGTTTCTCTTCCTTCACTCCTCCCAGCAAATAGTTCCAAGACTCTGATTCAGGAAAGTAAAATTTTTAATAGAAAATTAGTAATATAGTAAAACACATTCGGATTTGAGTCTTTTTTAATGATATCAATTTTGTGCAATGAAAAAAATCTAGAACAGTAGAAATTAAATCATGAAGAGTCACATTTAGTCTTACACAGCACCAGGTGTTGTACAGTGATAGACACCATTGATGTCTGAGCAAATCACACATGAATCCTTTATTAACACATATGTATGTGTGTGTGTGTATGTGTGTTTATCCTCTGGGTATGGCAGAGTACTTAAATTCAAAGGTGACAATAGTGATCAGTTAAAAATAACTACATATAAAATAATAATAAATAGCAATTAAAATAAAATAACAGAATACAAGAAGAAAACATATTGAAACTGTATTTATTAACATAGTCTATTTTATGAAGGTGTTAAAAGAATTGTTATAAACATGTTAAATGGTTGTCAATCTGATTTTGGCAATTGAGTAAAAACATACTTGTTCAGATTTTTACAATTACTAAACTTCTTGATAGAACCGATTCCTAAAGGAGTAAAATTTTAGATTTATGTAAATAAACTAATGGTTCATATATTTTTATTTGATTTTCAAATTTGTATTACATCAGCTTCAATTTCAATAAAAAGAACTAAAACAAATAGTTTACCTTGATCAAAATTAACAACGAAAATTTCCATAGCCTTGAAGAGGTTTATCCACCATAAAAGATGGTATAGAATTTAATGTATATTTAGATAATTCATAAAATAACCCCTAAATGTTCCTAAATTTTCTTTCCTTCAGATAAAGATTATTTCCCCCTTTTGTGAATTGTCTAGTTGTTAGAATGCTTTCTTCCACCCTGAGAGGGCCACCTTGCCCACACAGCAAGCTGGCCAAGGCTCTGGGCTTATTCCCTGTGTATGGGCTTCCCAACATTTACTCAGAGGAAGTTCAGTGAACATATCGTGTTTGCTGAGAGGCAGGCTGGGGTGTCCCCGAGCAATCACAGACTCACTTCCTCACTGGCTTGTTGGCAAGGATTCAGAGGACGGGCTAAGAGTGAAGATCTGGGACACAGTACCAGCTCCCTAGTGAGGTACAGGTGGGTGACAAGATGGCAGACATCCAGAAGGAAAGAAGGCCCTAACCAGTGGAACGGATTTCAGGGGCGGGTTCCAAGGGCCACCGGGAATTTTTTCAGAAAGAAAAACAAGCTCCTCGTTTTCTGAGGGGAACCAGTTAGACAAAGATCTTTAATTGGATGAAATCAGAGACCCAAATTTTGAATCAAAGGACATAGCAAGGTGCATTGGAGAGGAGACTTCTTCAAAGAACTTGGTACAGAAAGTGGAGGGGGTTAGGGTGTGAACATAGAAATCCCAGTTCACTAGGAGACATTTACTCTGGAGCAGATGAGAAGCAAAGAGAAGTAGTGGCTGGAACCGAACACCAAGGAAGGCCTGGACCTGGAGATGGATCCGTGAGCCCAGTGGGAGCCTTTAGTAAGGGCCTGACTTACAAAGACATGAGGTCTTTGCTTGCAGGACCCTAGCAGCTCTGTAGGATCTGACCCCAGGGTGTGAGAAGTCAGCAGGCCTCGCTGTGAGGAAGCAAGAGGTCACAGAGGCTCTTGTCAGACACCATGAACACGCAGTGTCGTGTCATGTACTGAGTGGACCCTGGGATCCTAAGTGAGGCTATCCAAATAAAGTGTGAACGTTGATTGTAAAGTGTGAATGTCAGTTCATTTGTTGTTAAAACCATAGTTTAAAAAGATGTCAATAACAGAAAATACTGAGTACAAGCTACACAGCCCCCTTCTGCAGAAACTTTATAACTTTTCTGTAAATCTAAATATATTCAAAATTAAAGTTTATTTTTAATATTAGACACCTATAATCTTCTCCTTTTTTCTCTTTCTTGTGTAAACATTTTTCTCTCTTCAATAATAAAACAGCATTACCAACTTCTTGGTTTTGAGTGTTATTGTCTTATCAGTCCACATATCATCCCAGCAATGACATTTATATTTATATCATGTGTCTATCGTATGCAAAATATGTGTATTTACCTACATATATTTTCTTAGTCCATTCAAGTGGCTATAATAAAAATACTAAAAATAATAATTTGAACAGGTTATTAACCACCCAAGTCTATTTCTTACTATTCCAATGGCTGGGAAGGAAGTCCAAGATGAAAATACGAGTAGCTGTGGTGACTGGTGGGAATTGATTGTCAAGTTCAGGGGTGGCCTCTTTTCATTGCATTGAAGGAATAAGCTGTAGTCTTTGGGTTCTCTTGAAAGGCCACCATTTCTATTCAAGAGAGCCCTGCCTATTGGATGAATCAGCCCCCAAAGGCTTCTTCTCCTAGTGCCATCACATTGCGATTCAGTGGATCAATCAGGGGTGCCTATTAAACCATAGCATAATCTTTTCATTGTTTCAAGAACAAATAACATACACTGGGTCTTTAAGTAGAATAACATTAATTGGAAAATACTTTGATTAATTTAAAAACATGTAGGAAATAATTACTATTTAAATGAAAACTTCAAGTCATTTTAAATTTAGTTTACTCTGCCTCTTCTTTCTTTCATCTCTCCTTTTCTTTCTTGTCCCCCCTTCCCGTCTAATCATTTTTTCCTTTTCTGCCTCATTCTAATGTCCTGTATTTTTTATTTTAATAGAGTTAAATTCTTTTCTTAGACAGATCTTCTTGAAATTACCCCATAATCTACTATTAGATTATAAAGTAGTAAGTTGGAAATAATGTGTTTTATGTGATTTTGCTTTATTTTGTTGAAAATCTACAATTATATAAGAAGCTATGAAAAAAATCCTCAAGAGTTGCCACACCTCATGGACCATGTCATTCAATCTCATCTTTTGATGAAGAAATCAAGGATCAGATTCTGAGAGGCTGCCCAAGATGAACCGCACAATATCATGTACTAAGAAATAGCAAAACCTGATCTAGATCCGCTGATCTGTTTCCAGTTAAACACACATTTCCCTGTGCAATGTTGCCTTCACTCTGTCAGAAGACATTGTCTGAGTTACTATTGAAATTCCCCTTCTTCTAAGGAGGAAGACAGGTTTGAGCCAATACTTATTGGCCTGGACTTTATCATCCATTGTTCCGGCACAATGTTGTGACTCCTTTTATAACCTAACTTTATAACCTCTTTAAAAGAAAACACTGAAGAAAATTCATGGTTCTCTTACTTAGATAAAAGTGCCAGTCAGTTAATAATCTTCTTAAAAAGATTTACTACCATATGGATTTCCTACCACTAAATCCCATTTTTTCCATGTAGAGTACATTTATGCTTTAAGATTTTAAGAGCATCAACAGTGGTGTTGTTTTTGAAAGTACTTCTCTAAAGAGTTATAAAGCAGTAAAGGAAAAGAAATGTGTTAGCCTTGAAGGTGATACCTAAGGACATTCAGTTACTCGTAGACACAGTCATGCTGTTTGTGTACTCTAGGCTGTTCCTCACATTGTAGCTGCAATTTGTTTGCTGACAATCTTCTGTGAGAGAATTTCTGCTTATTGCAAGTGGTTGGTGTTGAAAAAGATCTGCCCAGGTTTACTGTGAATGTTCTTTTCGTTCTTTGGAAGTTAGTGTCCTGCCACTTGAACTTGTACTTTCACATCTTTAGAGTATTGCCTTAGCTCCTACCATCAACCCTCAAGGGTAGCAGCCTAAACTGCTCTTACTTCTTTTGCTACTGTGGTCCTCCTTTAGTGACGGGTGAGGCCATCACAGTGAGTGGGGCCATGGAGCAGTAGTAGAGGGGACTGGAAAATGGTTTCATAGTTCAGATTACTATGGTGGTCTGTGTTGCTTTCTGGATTTTTTTTGGTCAGAGACCCTGTCTTGCTAGGGCTGAGTTGGGTATGAGGCTGGTTGACTCTCTGGCACCCCACACTGACAGTTGACTCGTACACAAAGCCGTTTGGAACCCATCAATTAGGGCAGTAGGTGATCTCAGGGAATGTAGAGGAGAAACAAGGTAAAAGTCTCTGTGAAACCTGTCTTATTCCACAGTACCTTTTGTTCAAAATATCTTCTCCTCAGACATGGAAAATCAGAACTAGTCATAGTTCTCATCTGTACTATTTAGTTCTTATTTTCCTCCTTTGATTTATTTTTCTACATGCAAATAACGCAAACATCATTTTTAAAAAGTCATTCAAAAGGAAGACAGTTGTGAAAATCTACACTCCATTCCACTGCCATTCTTCCCAAAAAGCCCTTAATTACATTTGGTATATCCTAACAACTTCTTGACTGTGTTAATGAGAACACGCATGTAATTATATCAACAAAATGTGTCAGATTGCATGCATGAGTAACCTGCACTTGATTTTTCACTTAATATTATACATCGGAACTTCTAGTATCAACACATGCAGAATTATTCCATGCTTTTGGATAGCTGCATAATGTTCCCTTCTATGGAGTTACCATTGTTGATTTAACAAGGCCCTTACTAGTAACCTTAGTTTGTAGTTTATTATAAAACTTCTCAACCTATTTTCTCTGCATTTGTGTACCACTGCTAGGGAAAACCACCTCACTGGGATTATGGTGTTTGACAGTCGTACCCACCAACCACAAGCACCGCTCCCACCTGTAGTCTGCTGCCTTGCTTGGCGGTGCAAAGAGCATACAGAAGATGGGCTCATCTGATGGCTCTTTCTAGACCCCACTAATTGTCCCATTCATCACACTGAAACCTGCTCACAGTAGCTGGTGAGCCAGGGCTTGAAGAAACCCCTTTATCAATACCTTCCTTCCATGCATTTCCACCACACCTTTCTGCAATGATTGATTTTGCTCATTTTCCATTTTTCTGATATTCAACATAGTTTCTGGCCCATGGAGACTCTTTTTTTTTGTCTTCCATGCAGCTCCAGAATTGTTCATTTGTTATAAGTTTTAGGATATTTGGATGGATGTGGGTGATAGGAGAAAGTTACATGTTTCCTACTTTTCAATCAGGTTTTATTTATATCTAGTGATGATCAATTTTTTATAAATATTCTGTATATACCTTTATAAATTTTTAAGTAATTTCTTAATCGAGTAATTAAAATGCTTTGTGACTGCTTTTTTTTTCTACTTGATCTGAAAGAAATGATGCTCTAGAGAGGAGCATTATATAATTAATTGGCAGAACCTGTACATATACTCAGATATACAGCAAAGGAGGATTAAGGTTGCTGGTGAATTATGTTACAGTAGAAGATTATTCCAGATTATCTCTATAGGCCCTGTGTGTTCACTCTGGCTGTCTCCATGCTGAGCATTTATTTTCTTGTGTGAATTAACATTGCTTATGCTGCACTTTTGTTTATTGTCAGCAATTGCTCTAGAAATCGCAACTTGTGTATATCAGCTTTTCATTTCACTGCTTCTCAGTTACTCCTAAAGTCTTGGGATGCAGACTCACCCTTCTCTTGTCCCACATGTTGTTTCCCATTACACATATTTTAACTCCACACCATGGCTATTTCTTTGGATGGCCATTTATTGTCTCCCTCAGACTGACCTACCTAATGTTCTTCCTTTCCTCAGAAACTCCGAGTTCACTTTTGCCAGCAGGACTTCCTTCAGCACATTCGTGTAGGCTCCTTCCCTGGTAACAAATTTCTGAGTTTTGCTTTTCTGTTCCCTGTTTTGGTTCCATTTGTTGTGGTTCATTTATTTGAAGGAAACTGTTTACTTCTTTAGGTTCTCTGCAATAGCACGCTGTTGTTTTATGGCTTCTACCATCCCTATTAAGAGGCCCGCCGCCAGTCTTACTGTTGCTTCTTTGTAGGACATATGTATATTTTCTCCTTTTGGCTGATTTTAACATCTTCTATGTCTCAGATTCAGGTACTTCACTCTGAGTTGCCTAGTTGTGGTTTGCTTTGTGCTCATCTCACTTGAGAGTCTATTAAGCTTCTTTTTCTTTTTCTTTTTTTTCAGTACTACAGGTTGAACTCAGGACCTTGCTTTTGCCGGGAAAGCGCAATGCACTGAGCTACGCCTGGCCCTATTGAGTTTTATTTTGCACAGGTTGAATGTATTTTATCTGTCTGAGGAAATACTGTGCCACTATCTCTTGAATATCATTCTTCCCTGTTTTTTTTCCTTTTCCTTCAGAAACTTTCAGTTTTACACAGTTGATCATTTGTTCATATTTTACAGATCTTTCATTTGTTGCTAATTTTTCCATTCTTTTTTCTTCCTTTCTTCATTTTGTACATATTTTATATATTTCCTGTTTTCAAGACCTGCACTGCCAAGCTGACATATTGAATTTTAAACTTTAATTTTAAAATAATTTTAAATTTACAGGAACATTAGAAAAACAGCAGAATGAACTCTTATATTCTTTTATTCAGATTTTCCAGTTTTATACTTGCTCCATCGCTCTTTCTATAAATAGACCAATGTGTATATTCAAGTATAAGATAGCATTTTAGTGAACAATTTGAAAGCAAGCCACAGGTTTATGCGTTATTCCTTCTAAATACTCCTATGTGTGTTTCTTCCAAACAAGTTCATTCTCCACCACAGTCATAGCCAAATCTTTCAGATCAGAAAATGAACTTAATACTCCTATCCAAACCACATACTGTTGCTATCCCATCCACAACCCTTTTGCAGATTTTGCCAATAATTTAAATATTGTCTAATTTTCCCCTTTGATTTAGGATTCAGTCCAGCATCATATTGTATTTTTCCATCCTTTCCTTCTCTTAAGCTCTGTAAATTTCCCTAGGCTTGTCTTATTTTTCAAGACCTTGACAGCTTTAGCAGTATATTCATTTCATTATTTGGATTTTTATTTTTCATTGGTTTTAATTTATTATTATCATTTATTTTTAGCTTCAAATTGTTCCACTTCTAGCTAGTAGAATCTTTCAAAAAATGCTTATTGGGCTATTATGACATACTACTTTCATTCTTAACCTTTAGGAATAATATGATATACCAGACAGATGTGAAAGATTCTGTACTCCAGCCCTTGCATCTGATAGTTTTCAGAGGAATTCTTGTTCTCTTTTGCAAAAAGTCAGTTTATAGAATTTGAGTCTGCACAACTTAATATGTTCATTGCTACTGGCTGTCATTGTACTTAGGCTCTACCTTCCTTCCTTCCTGCCTGCCTGCCTTCTTTTTTTCTTTCCTACCTTCCTTTCTCCTGTAGTAGAAAAATACACAACAAATAAAAGTAAGAGCATATTTCTTACTTAATATATAACTTTGCCTACCTATAGGTCTTAAATAAGGGACAGAGGGCAGAGCAAGACACATAATAAAATCCAAGTCCTATAATCTATAACATATTTGACAAGATCCCAAGAATTTTGAAGGACAGGATGAGTAGAATCAACCTGCAACAATTCATAATGCTCTCCATACTCAGCTCTTTTATCTTTACTGATAACATTCTTTTTCTACTCATTATAAAATTCAGATAGTTATAGTGTCAAATCAAGAAGGTTGAAAATGTTGTGATGCACAAGAATAGGGAAAATTATTTTGTATAAGTTGTATATCATAATTAAAATGTATACTTGAGAATCGGGCTGCAGGTGCCATTTACCTGCTCCTGTGAGTGTATTTTCCACTGAGATCATAACATAGCCCAAGTTTCTGCTGTTCAGCCTTTGTCTTTATTTCCTGATTTTGTGAGGCTCTGCAGTCCATCAGTTAGAAACTTCTTCCTTTTTCAGAGCATTGGAGTTTATACTCTTCTTCCTATTTCTATTACTTCTGCTAACAAGTTGCTTTTCTAGTTTCTAAAAAGAAGGAAGAACATTATTTTTAAAATTATTTTCCAGATGAATGTTTTTGCAGAATGTTCAAATCCACAGACACAGATTGCTCTTTGTGGCCACAGGTCTAAGACACATTATCTAAACCACCTTTACTTGCAACAGAACTAACTGATTCCTAGATGGCTTCTTTCTTAGTTGCTTCAGAACCTGTAGACAAAAGAAGTGTGATAGTTCTTTTGTTTTAAATTTATTTTATTGGTACATTTTAGATGTACATTATGATCACATTCAACACGGAGGGTTTGTACCAGTACATGACATATCTTGATACTCACTTTTTCCCATTTCCCCTGTACTCCCTATATGTATATGCTTTGTTATCTTTTTTAACTATCAATTTTTTTCTTTTCTTTCTTCAAATCCTGAGCAGTTTCTCTTAAGTTACTCTAAAACTCCAAATGACTACAACTTCCCACATGTCTCCCTGAAATCTCTATTTTAACCTATTCTCTATTTTAACCTATTTCTCTATCAATGGATAGATATGACATGACCACAGGAAGAATTCAATCCTGTCACTTGAAGAAAAATGGATGAAATTAGAAGGAAGGAGTTGTATTAAGTGAAATAAGCCAGGCACAGATGTACTGGACAAATATTGTATGTTTACACTCACATCTGGAGGCAAAACTAGTTGACCTGAAAGGACAGTGTAGAGTAATGATTACTAGAGGATGACAAGGACAGAGAGAGGAACCTGGGGGAGGGTAGTTACTATGTACTAAAGGACACGTTCACTGAATGAATAAGTTCCAGTGCTCTCTGGTGAGGTATGGTGGTCATAATTCACAACAATTAAATACAAACCCATGATAAATGTATAAGGAGAGGGAACTGTCACTCTGATTTTAGTATTATGCATTTTAGGCATTTATCACATTCTACTCCATACATAGATATAATTTTAAAATGTTAATTTAAGGGAAATCACAATTCTTTTAAAGCTTTCACCATTGAAACTCTCTTCTGAAATGCATCAAGTAAATGTCTGCTGTTCCTTGAGTCACTCGGACTCACCACATCATGACATCCAGTTCATTGCTCCTATTGTTTCTCTCCTTATTCCCAGGCAAGCACAGCAACATCTTCTCCTGCTCATCCAAAGTACCTGCAAGTCAATGAAAGTCACTGACACTGGCCAATCATAATGCTGGACCAAGATCACTATGTAAGATTTTATTTCCATTTGGTAAAACCAAGATCACATACATTACAACAGGCTGTCTCTTTTACCATCCTACCATAGTTTTCATTTTTAAAATGCCCTCTGTGATCCTAATTAACTCTTTATCAACACAATATTCTATTTCTTTCATCTTTTTTGCTTCATATGACTGTTAAAATAATGACTGATGTCTTCAAAGCACAATGATTTCTATTGTAAAACCTACACAAGTAAATAATAAACAAACAAATAAGCACACAAACATTTACAAATAAATAAAGCCTTGCCTACTCTCTGGAAGAACTCATTCTATATGTAGGGGCAGAAAAAGTCCTGCGGAGAGTAAGTAAAACGGAAACCGATAACAAGCATCAGAAGGTGTGGGTCAGAAGGGGCAGCCTGACTGGGGGGTAGAGAGAGGCTGAGGAGAGATGTCAGTGCCAGTGTGAGAACAGCCAAGATGACCCACATGGATGGATCTTAATTTGAATACCTTTTCTTCATTTGGATGTTGGGGACAGGAGGAAAAGTGATTGGAATAAATGGCATTACCTAACATCTAAGAGGGTATGAAAGACTACAATAAGTTTTTGAATGGAAGGGAAGTAAAATCATTACTCTGAGAATTATTCACAAAAATTGAACTAAACTGGCTCATAATTACCCCAAAGCCATAAACTATGCAAGCAAGAATAACATAATGTGGACTATTTTAAGGCGTTGAAAAAAAAAAGAAAAAAACCTCACCAAACTAGGATCTTGTGTACAGCGAAATTATCTCTCAACATGAAGAGAAATACTTTTTCAGACAGATAAAAATCAAGGGAGTTTGTTGCCAGTAGACTTTTCAAGAAATACGGTGAGAAGTAGCAGGCCAGCCCATCACCCACACATTCCACGTTGTTATGACACTGCTTTTATGCAGATGCTATCAGTTCCCTTCCTTGGACAAAGAACCTCATCCCAGGAGGACAGTTTCATAAAATGCTCCATAGAATTGGAAACTATTGGGGAAATAATCTTTTCATCTCACCAAAGAAAGACAGGCTCACTGAGAACACCTCATCTAGGGAATGACTACTTATGCGGAGGGCACCTCAGATCAGTTTTACTTGTGGGCATGGATCTTAGAGAGACCCAAGAGAGAAGAAGCCATGACACTGTAGTTACATTTAGTATAATCTGAAAGTGC
This sequence comes from Petromus typicus, assembly GCA_004026965.1. Taxonomy (NCBI): domain Eukaryota; kingdom Metazoa; phylum Chordata; class Mammalia; order Rodentia; family Petromuridae; genus Petromus; species Petromus typicus. The sequence goes on from PVIR01002038.1 coordinate 94,606, forward strand.
TTCCTAGTTGGTAACACACTGTGCAAATTTGAGCATTATTATAGCTTTTCTGTCAGGACTGGTCCTTGGGAGATGAAGCAAGTTTTACAGATGGCGAAGGTGCTATGAATGATTAGTGCTTGACAGGCATGAAAGAGTAAATGCAAATGTTGAGTTTTGGAGGAAAAGCAAGTATTCCTATGACAATGGAGGATATAATTATTTGAAGAGATGTGATAATAGTAATGCAAAAACTAGGTCAGCAAACCCAACGAAGACCCTGAATGTTATGTAACCTGCAGGAGTGAGAATTCCTGTAGGTCGTGGAAATCTGTTCCAAGCCTTTCTCTGAGCCCATGGAAACAATCTGTGTGCCTCTACTCCTGCCTTCTCACTGCTGTTTCCTTGTGTGCCTCTGTCTTCTCATAAGGATTCCCCTTGCACTGGGTTAGAGGTCCCCACCACTCCACTTGAGTACTTGTATCTGTGACATTCCTATACCCACATACTGTACAGTCATTCTCTGAGGTACAAAGGATTAGAACGTCAACCTATCTTTCAACAGTTCAAGCCATAAAGTTCTGATTCTGTGTTAATGGAGTCCCAGTTTGGGGCTGGGCCTGTGGCAAACCAGAATAGAGGCTCTTTTTTCCAAACAGGATCACTTGGGTGAATGCTGGACAATGAAATGAAAGCAGAATGACGTATGGCCACTTGCAAACCTTCCCTAAGGGAGAGCGTCCTAGCACACATGGCTTCTATCTCCCCCTTACTGGCCAGCATTCATCCACACAGGCTCATCCAGGGAAGAGAGCTTCCATTCTGAGTGACCTGTCTTTATGTTTTCCTCTCTACTGTGACAAAGAATAGGGCTGTCAGTTCTGATCATGGTAGCCCAGGTTGACTGAGATGACCTGAAAGAGGCCTAGCGGCGTTCCACAGACACCCTGGTAAGATGATAAAGGGATGCTTTCAAAAGGATGACGCAGACATCCTGACCGACAGCCTGCTAGCTGACTGCAGTACAGAGAGGGGTGTTTTTTGCTGTTGACTCACATGGTGTTAAGATTTTCTTCTGCAACTGGACCGCCATCATGGTGGTGCAGGAAGTGGTGTGATGAGAAGCGATGAGGTCTCCAAGCAGGACTCCCATTCTTCTCATGAACTAGGGTTAGTTCCTGCGAGGGCAAGGCATTACAGAACAAGCTGCTTCTTGTGCTCTGCCTCATCTGCATAGGCCTGTTCATCCTTTTGCTTTTCTCCGTGTTATAAAGAAGCACAGGGCGCTTGCCAGATGGAGGATCGATGTTGAAATTTCAGCCTCCAGAACTCTGAGCTAAATAAACTTCTTTTCTTTATGAATCACTTAGCCTGAGGTATTCTGTTACAACAACAGAAGACTAAGACACACAAGTTTTAAAAATTTAAAATGAAATCCCTTCACTAGAATAAACGTGAGTAGCACTGCTTTCATTTTTCATAGATCTAGTCATGTCTTATCACCTTCCTTCTAGCTGGAATTTAATTATGATACATACCCAGTCTCCAAAGGATTAAAGAGCTTGTCATATGCTTTATTTTAAAGTTAAATTTATCTTCTTAACTGATACATCAAATATAAAAATTATCTATAGGAAGGAGGTGGTGCTATGTGATGTTTTTGTACATGGATATACTGTCTAATTAGGTTAAACACAACTACCTTGTCAAACATTTATCACTTCTTTACAGTGAAATATTCAAAATCTTTAAAAATCCTTTAAAATGGGCTTTATGTTCAAGTATGTCTATATTTATTTACGTAGAGACAGGGTCTTTCTATGTTGTTCAGATTGGTCTTGAATTCACTACGCAGCCCAGACTAGCCTCAAACTCATGGCAATCCTCCTGTGTCAGCCTCCAGAGTGCTGGGGTAACAGAAGGACACCACTGTGCCTCGCCTCAACATTTATTTAGAAAAGAGGCTCAGGGTAGTGAAGAAGCTGGATCCCTGGCTATTGTGCCTTACCTCTTCTCTACTATCCAGAGCCATTTATTTCCGGTCCTGAAATCCTACATCTTCCATTTCTTTCCGGTCCTCAAATCCTACATCTTCCACTGAGCAAAGCAATAAATATGTTAATACTCTGACACCCATGAGGGGCTGGGGAGGAACTGAGTAAGACTTTGCTGTTTCCCTAGAGTGCTTTCAGAGGCCTCTCTTACTTACTGTATCCACGTAGCTTGGGGAAGCACTCCTTCTGCAACACACAGTAATTGTCCCGCCAACAGAGTTGTGGTGGTACACTACCTTCACTTTGCCATTCCTCTGAGGATATCTTAGCATAAAAGACTCACACCACAGGCCACCTGTCTCTGCCCTGATGTTTCCAGTGGAGCAGGTGGGTACTGTTTCTAGAAATTAGAAGCACTATATGGAAGGCAATTTTTGAGAAGAAAATAAAAGAGTACAATGTGTATCTATAGACTTTAAGTCACTGGAAGGTAGATAGATGGTTTAGAACAACAGGACCACGTCCTAAGCAACCAAGGAGGATGGTCAGACAATGGGAACCACAACACTGAGGATCATGGCACTGAGTGGGGCACACGCAAGTGGAGATAGCACACATGAGGGAGTGGGTGAGGTGTTCTAATCCCTGTAAGAACAATGCAACAACTCACAGCTACTCTAGACATCACTTTTTCTATGACTTTTCAAAAACTCTCCAGAGAATTCTTGGCATTCAGAAATCTCCAATATTAGTAGAATTCTCACAGTCCATTTCAAAACAGCAAACCTCAGAGAGTGGGCAATATCAACATACTCACTTGTACTTCGGCACTTGCTGCATCTGGACAATATGAAAGAACTTTCCTGGTTTGTAGACAAAAAAAATCTGGCCAAGCAAATGCATCCATCGGTACTTCAGTTTCTATCAATTCTAAGGAGAAAGGAGTCATTTTTATCTACTTTTCTCAATTGCCCCCCAAAACGAGAACACCCTGACACCTCTGTCAGATAAACACCTGTGCTCAAGTCCATGTTAGTAGATGAAAGTGTGGTTTCATAAGAATCTGCGCTCCTGATACTGCTTAGAAGGAGGCTTTCACAGTTCCAAATGCATCCACTTGGATGTATGTGCAATGCTACAAAGCTGGAAACCGTCTAAATGTCCAGAGGAAGGAAATGTTTAAGCAAACTAAGATATTTCTATATGGTGTTGTGATATGCAAATATTAGATGTGTTATTTTTTACAAATTTTAAATAAGAGAAAATCCATGTTAAATTTAAGACAAATTCATTAGATGCAAATTGTTATTAAGTATATATTGTTGAAAGACCAGCAGAAATCTTTTGAAATATTCAGTGCTTTCTCTGGTGGAGCTAACAATAGTTTGAATTTTTTCTTATTTTTATATTGTAAACATGCTACTGTTATAGTGAAGGAAAAATAAACAACTCAAAGGTTGTAATCCTGAGAGGATTTTCCCAGGCCCAAGACACAGCAAAGGACATGTCTGAACTTCCGCCTTTGTGGGGCAGATGAATGTGAGAGTAGAGTAAATGATTTTTCTCTGTTTATCGATACTGTGAGAAAGTGGTATTTAATGTAAATACAGAGCTCAAGGAAATGCAGAGGTTGAATACTGTAAAATTGTGCATGAACACATTTCTTCTTTTTGAATTTTAAAACAAATTCCTGCAGTTCCCTGAAGTTGGCTTCTTGGACAACAACGTAATGCAGACACCACGGCCCCTGCTGTTTCCAAAATTAGCACCTATTCTCACCAGACATCTCCCTGAAGAAACGAAATCTGAATGAAGCTTTCATCAGCTGAAGTAACTGAGGAAAAGTATCTTTAGCTCTTTCTTAGTCTAAGAGTATGAATATCTTTAGAAGGTAAGAAAGGGGTCACAAAATCTTTCTTTGGTGTTTTTCACGTTGCCAATGTCTGTGACACTCAGCTGGAAAGGGCTTTCTCTCTCTACCCCTCAACTGTCTAGTAGAATCAGAAAGTTTAAAAAGTGACAGGCGCATATTTCTTCCATACAAGGAAACCAGTATTCTCTAAATCAACTACAGAATCATCATGTAAACACAAGTAATAATATATTGTTTCTTAAAAACTCTCTAAGTGAAGTTTTAAGAGCAATATCCCATTGTATTATATACACTGTAAAACCATGTATGGAGATTGCACAGGGAATAACTATAAAATATGATTAAGCTTATTACATATGGGATAACAAAGAAAGAGGGAAAACCCTGGGCAACTTCTAGAAGAAGGTGTAAAAACAGTAGACTGACATAGCCATAAAGTAGAATTTGAATCAAGGTTTATGTAAATGTTTCATTTTTTGAAAAATGAAATTACCTCATTTTGGTTAGCAAACCACAAAACGAGAAGAGCAAACTGTTAGGATATGTTCAGAACACTTATTTGAGTGTTACAGTATTTATTTAGGAAGAGTTTCAATAATATGAAAATATATTTGACTTTATAATGCTAGGGTCAGGGAACCTGATGATTTTCCTAAAATCTAAACTAGAAAAGGTCTATGAAACTTTGAAAACCTCACATTAAGTCATTAAACTTTATTAAACCCTTAGTAAAAATAGCAAAAATAGCTCTTAGTAAAAATAGTAGACTGACATTCTCTAACAAATCCTTTTCTTCTGTTTCGTTTTTTGCAATCTTATGAAAACTAGCAAGAACACACATAAAAAATAAACCCAACTTTTACTTGGTAATGTGATTATATATCATAAATACAGAATAGTTTTATGGGAAGATCTTCTCTTTCAATTTCTTTTCTTTCTTTTTTTTTTTTTTTTTTTTTAGACATGGTCTTGCTTTGTAGTTCAGGCTGGCCCTGAGCTCACTGCCTTTGTCTCCTGAGTGCTGGGATTACAGGCGTGAACCACCACGCCCAGCACTGTGGTATGTGGTACTGATTGCTGCTGGGCGTGAGTCTCCACACCCAGCATTGTTCCATGTTTACTGGGGATTGAACTTGGGGCCTTGCGCTTACAAGGCAGGCGGAACTGCTGAGCTAAATCTCTGGCCCTATTTCAATTTCTATTAGCACAATTAGAATGCCAATTAAAAATCTAGTGAATCTTTAAATTTTTTGTTGTTGTTTAGAGGTTGGACAAATTCAGCAAAATAGTCATGTTTGCTACCTTCTTTTTACCTGTAAAACTGTGCTTTCCCTGACAACCTTCACTCCACTTCCTCTGACTCAGAGGCTATTTGGAGGGAGCACCTGTTTTAAACGGATCCACAGGAAATACCTATGTGCTCTTTTCATAATCTCACCCTGCATCTGGTTGGTTGAAATTATATATATATATATATATATATATGCTGCCTACAGACTGATGCAATGAGTGTGACAACATTTACTGGAAGGCAGAAGAAATCTAAGTTATATTTATTTTCCTCCCATGAAGCTCTGATGTTGTAGAAATGGGGGTCTTACAGAGCAAAATAAGTTGCCTAACCCCCAAAAGATATGGATCACATCACACACGCGTGGGCTGTTCGTCCAAGACTCCAACGCATGGCTTTAAACTGTGTGTGGTTTTGCAGCACAAAGTGTTTTTGGGTATTCCTTTGTAGCTTTATTTTGTAAACACACGGACACGTGACTCTTCTGTTGTATATTGATTTGTCATCAGTGGACATCTTACAGCGAAGTGCACAGCTGCCTGCTCAGGGCCGAGGTCACAAAGGCGCTTCAGGTAACAGTGGTCCGTCAACACTGAACACTCCGCATGGTGTCCACATAATGCGCGTCCCCGAGGGTCACCTGGGTGCGGCTTACGCCCTCGATGACAGCCGCACCCGGGCCCTGCTCATTGGGCACCCCCTCGGCCAACAGCGGCGACCGGCCCGGCGTCCCGCTCCTCCCCGCGGGGCCACCGGAGGCGCTGGGGCGCGCGGCGGCGCTCGGGGGCGCCCCCGGCCGGCCGCCCGGGCCGAGCGAGCGCAGGAGCAGAATGACGGCGCCGCCGACCGCGGTGACGCCACGCAGCTGGCCGGCCGCACGCCGCGCCCCGCCCACGCAGGTCCCGCGGCCGCCCCGCCCGGAGCCCGCCCGCGCGCCCGCGGCCCAGCGCGCGGCCTCCGGAGAAATGGCGCTCGTGCCCTGCCAGGTGCTGCGCGTGGCCATCCTGCTGTCCTACTGCTCCATCCTGTGCAACTACAAGGCCATCGAAATGCCCTCGCACCAGACCTACGGCGGGAGCTGGAAGTTCCTGACGTTCATTGATCTGGTAAGGCCGCCCCTCCCTCCCCGCCCCGCCCCTGCGCCCCGCATCCGCACCCGGGGCCTGTGTGTATCTGGGGTGCGGGCGCCACGGCACCCTGCGCTCGCGCCCTCCGCAGTGACTGCGTCTCGAGGCCTGGCTGTCCCCGCTGCGCCACCGCCACCTCGGGAACCACCCGCTGTTACCGGTGGCCTGGGATGAAGGAAGGTGCGCGCTGCGAGGTGGTGGGCTGTTCGGAAGGGGACGCGGACCTCTTCTAAGAGACGACACGGAAAGACTCTGGTTACCGAAGGCGTCGGACGACCTCGATCGTGAGGGGCCTCAGGCCCACACTCCCCGAATGTGCCCTGAATGTGCTTTCCTGAGCTCCCACCGTGGATAAACTTGCAGCAACCAAAGGACGCTGGGTATTGTCTAGTTACTGGGAGCTTCGCTCCAAAACACCGGCAGTTCTCTTAAAGGAGAGAAAGTACCCAATAAAGTTGAACTCTGCATCTGTTTTTGCCCACTGTCAGTAATTTACAGTACTTGCAACCTTTCCCTCAGAAACGTCAGGGAGAAAGTTTGAAAGTGCAGTCGTTGGCATAAGCAACTCCTCTGTTGACACAATATAACACTCTTAATAGTACAGATTATTTTAATACCTGCTGGCCCTAAAAAAGCTCCCACAGAGACCCAGATCATGGGCACAAGGCCCAGTTAATGGCATGGGGTGGACTTAGGCACCTCAGTGAAAGTTGATTAAAACTGGGTTGCGTGGGTGTGCGTACGCACGCGCGCGCGCACACACACACACACACACACACACACAGCTAAAAGATTATCAACTAAAGACAGAGGGTTTAAGGAACTCTCAGAGTTCTACGTGACTCAAAAAAGTGTGGAACTAACTAACAGTAACAGATCTGTCTGTCCAAGATTATACACAAGGTTGGCGGTAGCAGCTAGGTTATCATGTCTTTTCTTGACTCTGTATTGAAGAAAGTATCCCGGTGCCTGTTCAAAGATGTTTCCAAAGGCATGGGCTGCCTCAAAGCAATGCAGTCAGAGGCCTTAGAAATACCACTTGCCTTTATGTAATATGAGATAATTTTGGAGAGAAATTTAAGTTCTTTTCCCAAACAATCTGTAGGCATCCAAGTCTGCTTGTGTCATCTTGTGTGACTTGTCAGACGGTCCACTTCTCGCCTTTTGTTGAACAATCTGCCTCTGCATGTGGGAATTTCCCTTTATTCTTTCAGTTTATCCTGTGAGAAGCACATGACAAGGCTCTGTGCTATGGTTTTCTGCAAGTTCCTTCTAGCGCTGAGCAGATAAGTGGCTGTCACCAGGACACTCTTCAGATCTGCATAAATCAGCTTGTCAGTGACGATTGGCTTTGGCACTTATGATATACAGCAGATATTTTGCATAGATTGGATGACTATCAACTTTGGCTCCATGGCTCTGATAAATATGTGGAGACAGTGTGTTCACCATACATAAAGCGTCAGAAATCAGGTCCCATTTAAGGATGGTTAGGTGTTACCTAACATATGTGCATCGTTTTCAGAATCCCTTTAGGAAATGGAAGGTCTTTTGGGACCAAGGCCTCGTCCTATCCCTAAGTCTGATCTCACTGAAAACCTGGGAGTGTTGCCAAGGAGCAAGTCCTACATTGAATATTGCTCAGCAATGCCCCTGCTTTATTTGCTGTTTGGGGCCAGCAAGTAAAAGAGGTAGAATGGGGATGTTAGTAAAGCAAGAGGGCTGACTGCCTCTCCTGTTGGCAGTGCTGACTATATGTTAGAGAACAGGGCTCACAAGGCACGATGCACCTCTGCAAACCTTTTGTGTGAGATGAAACAGCTGAGTCAATTTGGAATGTTGTCGTGCAGTCTCTATTTTAGTTCAGTGATAGGACTTTCCTATTTTAAGTAGCAATAATCACAATTTAGCATCCTGGTATCCAGACCATCAATTCAAATTTTTAGCTTTGTTTCACCGTCTGTTTGACTCTCTCTTTTCCAAGGTTGTTAGCCTATCAGTCTGCCTTTGTGCACTGTCGCCTGAGTGATACCATAAGCAGGTGGCAGTGCCTCCTGAACTGTTTGCTTTCATCAGGCCCAGGTGTCTCCTCCATCCTCCTCAAGGGGAGAACTACCCTACGCTCCTTTCATACCACTATGGCTCCCGATTGAAAGATTGAAAGATTGGAACCAAGAATTTCTGTGAGAAAGTATGTCCGAACTATGTCATAAAAACACACAGATTGTCACTCTTTTCGGTACAGACTTAGAAGCCTTAGCGCTTAAGCATTGTACAGCTGTTAAACAGCTGATCTGTCAGTCCTTCTAGATGGTGTGAAAGATCAGGCTACTGAAATTTACCTACATAATTTTCCATTTTATTGGGTATATTAAAAAACCTGAATACATTTTTTCTCTACTGCCTTGGACAGTTTTAATGCTATAAGATTATCGGAATGATTTTAGAAGGCTATTTATTTTAATAAAAGACTTTTTTCTAACCAACTTGGATGCCGAGTTGGGGCCTTAATCTTGGGCCACCATTGGAGTTCATGTTCTGTAGCATCTGTCTCCTCAAATGGAACTGAACTCAAGAAAGTGGAGCTAGTGTACGCAGCCACTTTCACATTTTGCTTTGGGTAGAAGAGTCATTACAGGAGCACTGGAGCTCAAGGACAAAAGGTGTCTCTACTAGTAATGGTATGTAGTCACTGCCTAGAGCATCTTTCCCCAGTTTTGAAAGACTGTAAGAGAACTAACCTGTGTTTGGAAAATTCATGTTACCAAAGGGAAGAAGAAACCCCGTCTTGGTGTGGTAGCCAGAATCCCTGAGCCCGAGTTCTACACTCAAGAACACAGAAACTGTGACTGTGTGAAGCATATGACCAGGGGAACTAGGTTGCAGATGGAATTAAGTTGCTGATCATCCCAACTTTGAAATAGAAAAATAATTCTGAAATATTAATTTGGGCTCAATATCATCGTGAAAGTCCTTAAAAGTAAAATAGGCTAAAAAAAAAAAAGAAAAGAAGAGTCGGTTGGAGGGAAATCACTGAAAGATACAATACTACTGGCATTGAAGATGGAGGAAGAGGCCAGGAGCAGAGGAAGCATCTAGAAGCTAAGAGAACACAGAAATGGATTTCCCCTGGGGATTCCAGAAGGAGCACACCCAGCTGACACTTGAATTTTACCCCAGTGACTTCTTACTTCCAGGACTGTAGCATAATAAATTAGTGTTGTCTAAGCCACTCAGTTCATCATAACTTGTTACCACGGCAATAGAAAATTAATCCAGTTGGCTTTAAAGCCTCTGACCTTAAAAAGGCCTTAACTGATTTTGTACTTACAGTGAATAAGTGCAGGATTCAACTTGTCCTTTATGCATGTTAGATAATTGGCTCATTTTAGCCTTAAGCAAAACAGGTTTTCCCTGCTTCATTCATGAAGCTGTGTGGATGAGACATGTATTATATCTAATAGGGGCAGCATGAGGTGTTACAAAGACTAAATAGTCCTTTTCTTTACCATGAAATATTTCAAAAATTAGTGTTGTGCAATGTGCCTGGAATAATCTTAACTGGAAATAAGCTAGAAAAAAATTTAAACAAATTGAAGTATTTCCTTAGTCACAGTTCATAAATTTTCTACAAATGATGGGGATTTAGTGTCTTATTTACTGGCTAACTGATCATTGTCCAAGTTATGCAATTGTCCTCAAAGATAATTGTAAAAAGAATAAAGTAAAACTAGCACAAGTAAGTAAAACAAGGCAATTGTACTAAGGCCTTCAAGTAGTGCTTGGAGTATGATGCTTAGTATTTGAATAAAAACAAACTTTCTCTTTCCAAATTTTCAAGGAATGTATTTTCCTTTGTCCTCACTCCTTCCCAAGCATTCAAACTAACAAGAATTGAAAAACAAGTCAGAACTTTATTTCCATGTGCATGGTAAAATGTCTGACATATCAGACTAAACTACTTTGAAAAACATGAACTGAGTATTTGTTACTAAAAATCGAATTAGTAATGATGTTTAATTTGAGACTTCGGTTTTTAAAGATTGAAATAATCTGGCTTTTCTTTTGCTCTGGTTTGTGGTACTTCGTGTTTTGGAGTGCTGTCATCTCTTAGAGCTCTACCCTTCTCATTTCCTCCGCTGTACTGACTTTTCATTTATGCGTTTGCAGAATATTGTTAGTGAGACTCTGGGAGTGGGCTGAGATCAGTAGGATCATCTTTCTTTGGGAGCCAGCCCCACCCCACTTCTTGGCCATCATCATGAGATCCTCAGGTGATCTGATGAACATTGGACTGCGTTAGTTTTGTTCGGCAGTTAGATGTGGAATAGCTGGGAGACCCAGCCTTCCTGTATCAATTCCGTCTACTTCCAAAACATTTTAAGGTAACTTTCACTATGACAAATTAAAGATATGTTTTAAAAAAATTCAAGTTGTAAATGAAATAGAAAAATAGGTCTCAGGCTCCAGTATTGGATTAGTTGTTGCATTTTAGAAGGAAAGTTAGATATTCTCCAGGGTAGCTAAGGCAAAAAGGAGTACATTGTTTGATTATAAAGGAAACATTACAATTTATCAGGAGAAATACAGTTTCTTTCCAAGGTTATTTATCATTGGGCTCCTCATAGGCTATCAGGCTGCATAATAAATGATGACCTTTAATTATTCTTTTAGCAAATAGTATAGAAATATTCTTAGAGTCGATGTTTTTTGTATTTCAATTTCATGAAAGCTCAGGGCAGTCTTATCGTTTGGCTGGGTGCAATAATTTTTTGTAGAAGTTTAAAGTAATATAATCTAGATATATTTGTTGTTATCTAAATCCCTTTTGGAAGAGAATTTAAGAAAACCACACACGGAGTAGGATAAATAAGGGCACTGAAGTGGAAAAATTTAAGATGTTTAAAGATGTTCAAAGAGCAGAAAATGGTCAAATATACCTGGAGGGTATATTTTTGATTCTGAAACATGTGAAAACTTTTGACATTTAGAAAAATGTTACAGAGACAGAGTGAGATGCATATGTGTCCTGAATTCTTCATTTAAGTTAGTCTTATCTTTTCATGTATACTTATCATAAAATACATTCTGGACTGTACCTCTTGGCTTAATTTAAACAGGAAGTGACCTATGTCAAGAAGAGATTCTGTATGTCATTATGTAACTATGGTACTTGGATTTGCCAGTCAAAACCACAGATTGCCACATGGAAGCCACTCGTTCATTGTTCAGTGAAGAGAATTTGGTGAGCTTTTTAAATTTTCATTTTTATGGACCTTAAACAGAGAGAATGAAACTACATGTTTTTTTTTCCAGAGACCCAGACTTGACCTAAAATGTATACCTAAACTTGAAGGGTCAAACTGTATTTTTTCCTAGCCTGGAGGAGGAATTGTGAGAAGAATCCTTTGCACACAGTCCTCTCCACCTTCTTTGCAAGTGTTTGTTTTGGATCAGACATAAAACAGTGCCTGGCTTTGTCAGACAGAGGGAAATAGTTGTTGATAGAATCACCCATTCCTTCTCTTAGTTGCACATGTTATTGAAATTATAGAAAGTCATCTGACCACAGTTGAGGTCACATGCCCCCCCCACCCCGTCACCAAGCCTTCATGTCTGTTATAACAGTTAGCGAAATTGGTAACTACTGTTGAGGGTTTTGTTTGTTTCTGTGTTTCCCTGCAGGGTCACATGTTTCTGTGGAAGCGTGAACAATAGAACAGTTTTCCACATTGAATCAGATGCTCCTGTGATCCAAGCATGCTTGGAAAAATCTCCCTGCCTAGGATTCCATAATAACATGCTTGCTTCTGGCAGGCTGTGCTCCTGCCATTAAAGGCCTCATTTCTTACCTGCAAAGCAGCCCTGTCCCAGTGCAGGGGGCCCTGAGAAACCAACCTGTTTTCTGGGGTGACACACCCTTTGGTTAGTGTCAGTGTATGGAGGAACAGTTGTAGGGAGAGAGCCTTTCATAGTGACTGTGATTTCGGTCTCCAGGGCTGAGTTACGATTGGACAACTTAATTCCAGAAGCAATGTATAACCATTGTCATACATTTATTGTACCTTTGGGGCCCCACCTTGGGCATCAAAAAAAAGTTTTGTAAAATAATCTTAAGAAAATATATTTTATCTTAATCCTTTTTAATTTCCTTGCATATTAGTATTTTAATGCTTTGAAATAATATTTATTTTGGAACTTTTTACACATAGAGAAGAAAACGCAGATAGCAGGTGTGGGTGTACTACTGATGCATATATTTCAGGAAAAAAATCGTACTTTTTGTAAAAGTTACTTTTAAATGCAGATACAGTATTACTCAGCTGTCAGGATTAGAATTGCACTGTACTTTATATTTGCCTTTTCAGTCATATCTATGCTTTTTAAAACCCCAAATGTGCAATAACTACATGATTTTCAAACTTTTAAAATTCACATATATGAAAAATAATTACTAAATGTAAGTTCTGTAAGTTTCAACATGAGTATAGAATTGTGTAACAACTGTAATCACCTAAGCATATTCTTTTATGTTGTTGCCTTTTCATAGTGAAATTTTCCCTCAAGTCTTTTTTCTTCTCTTGTGTCACTGAATGGGACCCAGTAGAATACACTCTATGCTAAAGGTCTCTTGTGTGCTAGGCACATATTGTACATGGAGCTGCAATGTACCCTCATTCCTTTCTGTAAAAATATATATTCAGGGTAAGTATGGCTTTAGGTTTGTTTTTTTTTAAATACTGAGTATTAAATGCAGGCCCTTTGCACTAAGTTATAATTCTAGACCCCTGTGTGTGTGTGTGTGTGTGTGTGTGTGTGTGTGTGTGTAAGCGGGGATTGAACTCAGGACTTGCCATTGCTATTTAGGCAGTAGAATTGCTGAGCTACATCCCTGGCTTTACCTTAGGCCTTTTAAATTTTTATTTTGATATAAGGTCTCTTTAAGTCACTAAGTTGCCCAGGCTACACCCTGGGATCCTTCTGTCTCAGCTTCGCAGAGTGCAGGCATGTGCCACCCAACCAGTGCTTTGCTTTTTGTATTTAGCAAAATGCATCTGATTGGGTATATCAGTAATCTGTCAATTTTATTACTGAATAGTACTGCAGAGTATTGACGTACCACAGTGTGTCTGTCCTGTCACAGGTTGAAGTATATTTAAGTTCAAGTTTGGAGTGATGATAAGGAAAGCTGCTGTAAACATTTGTGTACACGTTCTGTACAGAGTCCTGAACATGAGTTTTCATTGTAATGTGTATGTGCCTAGGAGTGGGACTGCTTGGTCAAATGGCAAAGGCATGTTAGTGTCGGAGAGATCGCCAAAGTGTTTTCCTGAGTGCTGGGCTGTGTTCAGTGTTCCCAGTGACATGTGAGACATCCACTGGCTGAGTCCTCCTCAGTGTGTATGCTCTCTTCTACTGTGGCTCCTCCTGTCTAGTAGGGTGTATGCATGTGTACTTATGGCTTTAATTTGTGCTGCCCTCACAAGTAATAATGCTAAGTATCTGTCCCAGAGCATTTCCATCATGCATCTATATATCTGTTTTGAGAAGTGTGTGCAGATCCTTTGCTCATTAAAAAAATTGGATTGTTTCCTGGTTATTAAGCGCTGAGAGATTTTATGTATTGCAGATTTTATGTATGCCAGTAATCTTTCTCAAATATGTGATGTGCAGACATTTTTTCCCTATCTGTGGCTCATCTTATCATTTTATCTATTAGATCTTTTGTAGACCTAAAGGTTACAATTTTGATGACACGCAAACTGTCACTTGGTTTCCTTCTGTGGGACCTGGTTTTGATGTTGCATCTGGGAATTCTGTCTGACTAAGAGTTAAAGGTTTTTCTTTTCTATTTGCTCTTAGAAGTTTTATACTTTTAAGTCTATGATGCTTTTGGTTGTTCTTGTGTATGGTGAATGCTTGTTCTAATATCATTTATTGAAAAGGTTTATCCTTCCACCATTGTTATTTTGTACCTTAGCCAAAAATTGTTGACTACATTGGTGAATCTGTATTGTGAGCTGTGCGTTGTGTTCTCCTGGTGTGTCTCTGTGTTCAAGAGTACCATGCTATCTTTTTTTTTTTTTTAGGTTTCTTTGAGACAGGGTCTCGCTTTGTGGTTCAGGCTGGCCCCGAGCTCAGCCTCCAACTCACATCACAATCCTCCTGCCTCTGCCTCCCGAGTGCTGGGATTACAGGCGTGAGCCACCACGCCCAGCACTGTGGTATGTGGTACTGGTTGCTGCTGGGTGTGGGTCTCCACACCCAGTATTGTTATGTGGTTACTGGGGAATCGAACCCGGGCCCTTGCGCTTGCAAGACAGGCGCCGGAACCACTGAGCTAACTCCCCGGCCCCATTGTTCATTTTTTTTCAGTATGTTTTTCTTTTTGTTTCTTTTTGGGGTTATGTAATTT
>PVIR01002039.1:0-26654 GCA_004026965.1 Petromus typicus
TAACAATACTGGGCGTGGAGACCCACACCCAGCAGCAACCAGTACCACATACCACAGTGCCGGGCGTGGTGGCTCACGCCTGTAATCCCAGCACTCGGGAGGCAGAGGCAGGAGGATTGTGATGTGAGTTGGAGGCTGAGCTCAGGGCCAGCCTGAACCACAAAGCGAGACCCTGTCTCAAACAACCTAAAAAAAAAAAAAAAAAAAAAAGAATTCTCCCTGAGCCCATGAGTGTAAGCGGCGCAGTCCCCGCCGCCCCTCGCGCTTCGCTGTTCTCTAGGAAAGTCACAGACATCGGCGAGGGTCAGCGGCAGCCCCAGTCCCCACCTTGTGAGTCCCCACCATGTCAGTCTCTGCTGAGTGCTCAGGAGCTGTCCCTCCACCCGCCCTGGAAGCGGCGGCAATTGCTGGGCTATTTTTGCTGCAAGGAGATTAGTGCTCGGCGTATGGATTCATCCTTCCCCGAAGCAGACTGCAGCCTGGGCTTTGCTTCCAGTGAGCCACTCGGTGGATGCCACCGACTCCGGCCAACTGCGGGTCCAAGTGATTCCTGGGGACCCCACCGGGAGTCACAGCAGCACCGCAGCAGCTGGTCTCAGGAGCGCACTTAGCGCGAGTCCCCCACCAGTGCTGTGCATGGAATGTCCCCATTTGTCACGCCAAGCTGACCCTGTCCATGCTGTACACATTCTGTAGGACGTTAGTATCTTACCTGGGACAAAGACATCAGAGATATATAAGACTGGCGCTCAGCAGTGACGCCGCAAACTGCTAGCATAACTGCCATTCTTCAAATGAACACACAAAACGAAGCCACAGTGAATTGTAACTCCCTCGTTTAAGACCATATTTAAGCCCGTGGTTTAAAGCAGATTCTTCCATATGTAAAACATTATTCTTTTCTGAGCAGCGAGAGCATTTTCTGTAGGAGGTTTTCAGCCACTTATTGTACTGTGCTGTATTGTTTCAGCGTTGAGTAGACTCTGAGTTATGCTAGGATCGAGAAATTAATTTATGTTATCATGAGAACTAGAGACAATTATTTCCAGCCAGGCTAGAAATTGAACAGCTAGTGCTCTTATGTGGATCCAGTTGTCTATGGATGTTCCAGGAGAGTTGATACTTGGCAGTTCTATGTTATTTTTGAGACAAGGTCTTGCTATGTAACTCGGGCTGGCCTTGAACTCTTGGCAACCCTCCTGCCTCAGCCTCCTGAGTAGCAGTTCTATTCTGAATGGTGGTTTTAAAGACAAGCTCCCTGCCTGTGAAGCATGTTTGTTTTGCTTTTTGACATTTTTTCCCAAATCTGACTGTAAGTTTGGGTTTAGTTAGTCACCTTAGAGCACAAAAGAAGCCCATCCGTGCCATGAAGTACCTGGGGACAGGGCTGTACCCATGGGCACCGTGCCGCTTATGACAGTACTTAGACTCTGCAGCGCCATTGCTCTTGTCCACCACAGCCAGGCCATGGGACGCCATGGCCGCCATGGACCTGTCACGTGGAGTCAGTACTTCCCTTTTTCCCGTTGAGCTCAAGGTCCCCTAGCATTTCAGGGTGGAGCCTGTGCCCCAGGTCCAGTCACGGGCTTGTGTCCTTCACTTCCACTCTTCAAACAGGAGCAGCCTCACTCCCCTGAGGTGTCCCCAGATGCTTGTGGTGTCTGCCACTTGCCTGCCGTGGTTAAATGTCCTGAACATCAGTCTGTGTTTGTCGATTGAAACACCCCTTCCATACGTGCATGTTACAGGGTGCTGGGCTGCCACGCTGGGCTCCTCGAGAAGGCGATTAAGAGGTCTAACCCCTTGCCATTGATCAATTAATTATCTCTTGAAATGCCAAGTCCTCGTATTTCTGCTTATTTTCAGTAGAACATCTTACCAAAAAGTCTGAGTGGACCGGCTAATTAGCACAAAATGTCTGTGTTCAATTTAACAAAAGTAACGTTGGGGTTTTGTTATGTGTCCTCAAGTCACCATCTGTAGTGGCTCTGTTGGCCTCCCTCAGTGGAAGCCCCCGTCTCTGTCTCTGTCTCTCTCTCTCTTTCCTCTGACCCTGGTAGTTTTCCATTTGCACCACGGACTGCCCAGCATTTACTCTGGTAGTGTAGATTTATCCACTCTCATAAAAACCTGTAGCCAGTCTCTGATGTTGGAATGTAAGAGGTCCCCATGACAAAGAATCAATTATGTATTGGTTCAGAAGGTGAAAAATACAGAGCTGAATGACACGGTCAGGATGTATAGATCTCATTTTAGTCTGTGGCTTCTGTGCAGCCCAGCCAGGGACCCAGAGCTGGGGACCAGGCTCCTCAGGATGCGGCCTCTTCTGCCTTCTCTGTGGGGAGCCACAGGTTTTGTTTGTAGAAGTTCTGGTTTTCATTAGCAGTCTGGTGCTGACAGCCCGCTCGGGCTATTTCTTCCTGTCCTTGCTGGCTGGTGAGAATGGCACTGAATGTTCAGAGGTTGCACGAAGCCTCAGGTGGCGGTGGCTTCATCGTCGTGCCCTCACCCCAGCCTCAGTTGTCACAGCAGCAGGTCGTGCGGCGAGAGTGAGAACATTGCCCATCCGTGCGGTGGGTGCACTGGGCCAGCTGGGGGACGCCTCCGTCCATCCCGCTGATTTCCTGACAATTACATTCCCCTCTCCCTGCTGACCTTCGCGGTGCACACAGGCTGCTTTTTGTCTTGTGTTAGAAAGAATTCCCCTTTGGTCTTTCCCACCAGGATTCTTGCAGGCTTTCTCTCCGTGTCTCTAACTCCATTCCACCCCTACTCCTCAGCGTCACTTCTCTCTGCTTCACCCTTTCAGTCCTGCTGAATAAAGGCTCCACTTGTACTTCCTGAGGCTTTTATCCTTTCGTTCCACAGTCTGTTGAAAAGAAAAGTCAGTGCTCAGGGAATCCCACTTAGTAGGGGTTAGACTCCCCAGGCTTTAGTTTGCTTTCTCATCTGTAAAATGGGGACGACGGTATTGCTCTCCAGTGGGGTTATCGTCAGGTTGAACAAGATGATATACATAAAGTGCTGAGCACGACGGCGAGGATAAGTTATCACTTAATAGAGGCACCGTCCTAATATCTCCTTGACCACCAGCGACTCCGATACACTCCTGGATTCCTAAAGAATCATCTTCTCGTCTCTCGTGTGCTGTGGTCTCACCACTCATTCATCGGCCACATCAGGTTTTACAAAGCAGTGCTGTACACGTTTAACCCACCCGTCAGCGCTGTGGGCCGTCTGCCGTCTGCTCTCAGATGGGGCGGGCCTGCTATGTTAGGTAAGCACCCCACAAGACCCACCCTAAGTCTGCACACTCATGTCTTCTGACTCCAAGGCCAGTGGAGTCTTTTTCTTGATGGAGCCACTTTTTCCTGAAGGGCCAATCAGCTTTAGTTTTCTAGCTGGGATTCTGGTGAGAGATCTGCAAGTTTTAAGCGCTGGAAAGTAGCCATTTGTCCTGAGTCTCCCCTGTACATATCTGGTCTCTTAGCAGTGCTGTGGCTCATGTGGGTTTCAGGTGTCCTTCCTGCTGTGTCATAAAGGGAAACAGAAAATAGGTAGAGGAGACAGAAAAATAGCTGGTACTGCAAACCTGACGTCCACTCTGTGGATTAGTCTGGCAAAGGCTCTTCAAAGAATCTTTCCCCACCCATCTGGCTCTGTAACTTCTCCTCTGTGGCCTGGGCACAAGCAGCAATGGGCACTGAGTCCATTTTCTCATTCGTTAGCCATTTATTCAACACGAGCCATGTGCCTGTGTCACTGAGATCAGAAGGACGTGAGGCCCTGGGAGGGGATGGAGCCTTCCAGGCCTGGGTTGGGGGATCCCAGGAACATAGGGCATGCTCTCAGGTGAAGAGAACAGTGTTATTGGCCCAGGGAAGAAAGTCTGCGCTAATCTGCAAACCAAATCTACCACCCCAGGATGTCTGGCCATGGGGTCTCCAGCCTGTGAATATTAAGAGATATTTGGGGGGCCTCCTATAGTCATGGCCTCCAGTACCCCTAGAAGTCTGAACACTTAGCCCAGTGTGATAGGTAACTGCGTGAGAACTGGGCTGGGAAAGGCTCCCAAATCCTGTCCTTTAAGGCCTCAAGGAGTCCGTCGGTTCCGCTGCCTCTTTACTTCCTCTAAAACCTAGAGAGGAAAGCGGACGGTCACAAGAATAGCACTGAAACAAGAAGGAACTTGCTCTGGGTCCGTAAGACGGCCAGCGACAGCAGAGGACTGAGAGCCCGGCTCCAAACTCCATCCTGGCTTCACTCGCTTCATCATTCCTCTTCAACAGACCCCCTTTTGAGAAAGAACCACAAGACAGGAAAAGCAAAAGCATGCACACACCGGAATCGACGGCCCCAATTGAGGAAGCCACGCCCATGCGCGGGCTCGCTAGGCAGCCAATTGGCCGTGAATTTTCTTCTCGCCCAGTGGCTGGTAACGAGCCTCGTGCCCTTCCTTGTTTCCAAAGCTGTGCTGTTGACTTGACCACTTAACCACACGTGGGCCGGCACCAGCCTCCAGCCCGGAAGTGCTAGTCCCGCAGTTTCAGGTGAGCACCTGGTGGGTTGTTACTGATTAAGCTTTTTGAAATATCTGTGAGGGCTTGCCAAAAGCTTAGATAATTTAATTTCCACTCGGGCCAGTAGGCAGGGATGGTATGCTCTTTGAAGTTCGGGTGTTATAAGACACTGGAAAGTATGTGTGGGAAGGTATTTCAGGTATGTTTAAATTGCCAGTTATTGCTTCTTCTGTTTGTGCCTTCAAAGAATGTTTTTGTTGAGAAGGTCACCCGGATTTGACTTCTTCGCTGAAGACTAGAAAGCTACGTTGTTCAGAGTTGAACGGAAATT
Source organism: Petromus typicus (assembly GCA_004026965.1). Taxonomy (NCBI): domain Eukaryota; kingdom Metazoa; phylum Chordata; class Mammalia; order Rodentia; family Petromuridae; genus Petromus; species Petromus typicus. The sequence goes on from PVIR01002039.1 coordinate 4,852, forward strand.
AATCACAGAGTTATTTTGCACTGCTAGCCTAGAGAAGGGGCCTGTCTGCCTATGGGAAAGAGAAAAGAGGGGCTCTCCTGGGGCCCCGGGAGGGCCTGATGCAGCACTGCGCACGAGGCACCTGGGAAGGACGCGCTCTGATCAGGGTTGCTATGGGCAGCTGGGAGAAGCAGGCCGAGATCCTTCGGCCCGTCTGGAAAATTGAGAGCAAACCACTGAGAGAGGAGGAGGTCTCTGACTCTCAGCAGAGATTTGGGGTAAGTTCAAAGCAAAATATAACTTTTGTTTAGGAAACATTTACATCCTGTGTGTTTTCAGGAACATCTGTTAAACTTTACACACTGCAGTCGGAGGTCTGTGTCTGTCTGCCTTCCCGGGACCTTAGCGTTCCCTGCTGGGATAATGTCTCAGGTTACCGACTTTCCAAAGACGGTACTTGATATCAACTCCAAAGCAACACCACAGTTGCAGTTCTGTTAAAAGAGGAATTAGGGAGGCAAATTCTTAACTGTATCTAGTTTATGAATGTGGATTTTGAGAAGAGCTTTTATCGGGCACTTACTCTGTACTAGACCCGCATCAGCTGTATTTTCAACATAAATCCCTTCATTTAGTCCTCACAACATTGCATAGCTAGATGCCTTCAGTCGCCATGTCATAGGGTCCTACATAAGGCTGGCTGGTCACCAAGTTAACTAGTGGAGTGTCACCAGGCAGGCTGTAGGGGGTTTCCGGAGCCTAGCCAAGCCAGCTCATCGCATATTTGCAAGTTCGCCAACATTTACTGCAGAAAAAGAATTCTCAGAATGTGTCGGTAAGAGGCTCAGGAAGGGTTTATTAGATAGAAATTAAAAGGTACATACTCCAGGAGCTGGAGTGTGGGCCCTCAAGAAGAGAGGGAGGGCGGAGAAATTTCCTGCACTGGGGAACATTTATGCTTCTCTTGAGGGGGTAGAAACTCAGGAAAAGGTGGCCCACCCCCAGAAGGTTGTGGGCCACTGTACAGGTAGGAGCCCAGTCTGTTTTTTCTTCTTAGTGTTTTTTTGAGACAGGGTCTCACTTTGTAGTTCGAGCTGGTCTTGAACTCAACGTCAAACTCAGTAATCCTCTGCCTCCTGAGTGCTGGGATTACAGGCATGAGCCACCGCGTCCAGTACTGTGGTATGTGGTTCTGATTGCTTGTGGGTGTGAGTCTTCACACCTGGCATTGTTGTATGTGGTTACCAGGGATTGAACCCAAGCTGTTGTGCTTGCAAGACAGGTGCCGGAACCACTAAGCTAAATTCCCAGCCCAAGCCCAGTTTTTTTTTTTTTTTTTTTTAATGGCTAATTTAAGCATTCTGCGAATTCTCTCAACCTGTTCATTTATCTTCAGATCAGGTTCCTGCTCTTTGCTTTCCCAGTTAAACCTGTTTAAGGATTTCCCATATGCCTGAGGAATCCTGGGTGTTGTTCTGGAAGGAAAGGAGCCCCGGCTTCACCGAGGGAAAGTGGAGATGGATTGTCTTGGGGGGGCTTCTGGGTCCTAGAAGTTTCACCTTCTTTAAACTACTGTGGAGCCTTGAGTTACGACCAGCCAGATGTATAAACAGCTTGGGATATGACTGGAATTTTAGTTTTAACTTAGGAGCAAAGCCTTGAGTTACAGCCCGAATACCAGCTGCTTGTGCTTCCAGATGGTCTTCGGCACAGATCTAACCCTTAAAGAGTTGTGGAGGGACATGACAGCATCCTTTCTGTGTGGGTTTAACAGAGAAATCCTGGGCCGGTGTCTTTCTAAGGACACTGAGATCTGCCTGTGGACAGGGGAGAGACTTTGAAGGCTGTGTAGAGGAGCCTGAGCCTTCCGTTGATCAGCTTGTGTTACAACCAGCCCTTGTGAACGAATTGAGTTCATAAGCCAAAGGTCACTGTGCAGGTTTTTTGAGTTACGATTTCCTCATCTCATCTTCCGACCTGTCTTTTAGTTCTTCTGCCTCAGGAGGAGTTCCTTCCAGGCAGGAGACTCCGATTCCCTGGTCTTGCCTCCTACCCCGTCCCTGCCCCTGTACACACCGCTTCACAGACGGGTCGGTATGGGGTTTGACGAGGGTGTCTGGCGTCCATTCTGATCATCCTGTGTTTGTGAAACTGTTGAACGCTCGTGAGCAGGATGCACGTCCTCCGCTGAGCCCACGAGAGCCGTCGGGGGGTGGGGTGAGTGTCGTGGTGGGCTCTTCATGAAAACATCAACCAGGGAGACAGAGAACTGGGGGGAGCTTTGCCTGTAAGTTTACTGGTGTGGGAGAATCCCAACCTCACTGGCCTCAGTTTCCTCATCGGCAGTGTGATTGTGCCATTCTGAGGGGTGTCAGTCATCACAGGTGATCACAAGTGTGTGTCATAGAAGTTAGCAGACATGCTGCTTATGGTTGTAAAGAGACATTCTGTGTCATGCTACCAAGGGTAGTGGCCCAATAACATGGACTTATTATTTTTAATTTTATGTCTAGTGAAGTTTGAAAACATATATAAAGTATGTACTAAAAAAAAGCAAATTTGAATAGGACTCAGGGATTTAAGATAAAAACGTACAGATTCTGTTTCTTTGTATCACCCCCCAACCCCTACTGTCCAGATAGAACATTTTCTTCCAAAAATTGAAGCCAGGTTTTACTCTTCTGATAGATCTTCTACATGGATTTATCAATGACTGCTGATTTCCTTAAATTATCTTCATTATATAAACAATAAAAGCATACCTCCTCCTTTTAAAAAATCTTGTTTGTAAAAAACTACAAGACTTGAAATTTATGCATGTTGAATTTTCTTTTCTTCTCCTGAAAAATGAATAAGTTATTCTGCTGGAGAATACATTTGAATTGTAAAAATATAACTGTCAGAATTATAGAAGCAACAAAGTATTAAAATAAGCTTTCATTCTGGATTCTTTAAAAAATGACAACAAAAGTCACTTAAGGCATCCTTGCTGATAGATTCTTTTATGTGACTATTCAAATTTGCAGGTCTAGAATGCTTTTTTCCCTCTTATGTCTTCAGTATTAAGAAATGTGATGTCGGCTGGGGATTTAGCTCAGTGGTTCCGGTGCCTGCCTGGCAAGCAGGTCCCAAGTTCGATCCCTGGTAACCACACACCACAATGCCAGGCCTGGTGGCTCATGCCCATAATTCCAGCACTTGGGAGGCACAGGCAGGAAGACTGCTGTGAGTTTGAGGCTTACCTGGGCTACATAGTGCAGGGCCAGATTGAACTACAAAGCGAGACCCTGTTTCAAAAAACTTAAAAAAAAAGTGATATCTACACAGCATCTGAATTGATATCCTGAAGCTTTTTTGTTTTTCATATATAACTGGTAGGATTTCATTATAATTCTGTGATTTTTTGGCTTAGCAAAATTAAAGTTTTTAAAATGTGTCAGGAGCTTTCCTAAATCAACTGGATTTTTCTATCCTTTACATTGTTACTACTTCCCATCATAGATTGATAATTCTTCCTACGAAGGACAAATCCATTAAAGTGCGGGATTTTGTGCCAAGTTTTATTTGGTAGTGATAAAGGAAACGGGTGGATCTGGGGTCAGGTTTTCCTGGGTAATGCCACCTCGGCGTTGGAATCCTCAAGTCCTGCTTCCTAGACTTTGTCTAACGTTAGAAAATTCCCCAGTAGGGCCAGGGATCTAGCTCAGTGGTTCCAGCGCCTGTCTTGCAAGCGCAAGGACCCTGGTTCATCCCCGGTATCCACATAACAGTACTGGGCTTGGAGACTCACCCAGGCAGCAATCAGTACCACATACCACAGTGCCGGGCGTGGTGGCTCACGCCTGTCATCCCAGCACTCGGGAGGCAGAGGCAGGAGGATTGCTGTGATGAGTTGGAGGCTGAGCTCAGGGCCAGCCTGAACCACAAAGCGAGACCCTGTCTCAAAAAACCTTAAAAAAAAGAAAAACAAAAAAGAAAATTCCCCAGTAATTTTAATATCAAGGAACAAGTCTTAGTAAGGAAGGCCGAACCTGTACTACTCATCAGCACAGGTGAGAACCTGTTATACAATTCCCAGTATGACCCATCTATCCACACAGAGGTCTGATGACGCCAGAGCTGCCCCCAAACAGCTCCAAATCAAAGCACAGGTGGAACGTCCATGCCCTGGCGCCAGGACCACCTGGAGGGGTTGTTCACCTTTGGTGGGATCTGCCCACCTCCAAGGGTTCGGATCCAGTGTGGGATCCAAGGATTTGTAGGGTCCCAAGGCTGCTGCGGTTGGTCCAGGGTACAGACTTTGACAACCACTGGCCAGGCACATTTAGAAACCATCGCAAAAGAAGAGTGGGTGGCCAGTTTGGCAGAATTGAAAGTATAGCGGGTGGCTGTTGAGTAGCGTGGCCACCTCTGAATTTCATCCACTTGAGGGCCAGGAGAGGTTTGCGCGGAGTGCACATTCATCTTTGTCTGCACAGATGACGGATTTTTAACGTGCAGCACAAAATAATGTCCAGGAGTGCTTTGAATTGTGGATTACTCCCCCCTCCCGCTTGGTTTATGGGTTTTTAAAAAGACTGGTACGATGTGTTGCACCTTCCCCATCTGAACACTTTCCACATTTTACCCTTAAAATGAAATTATCCTTCTTGCATTTAACTAATGGAAACTTGCTCAGCATGCCAAGCAAGGTTCCACTGTCCCTGAGACAAATTTTCCAAAGCACTGGAATTCTATGCAGCTTTTATTCAAGAAACAGAATGGAAACATTCACATTTATGACGCTCTGATACATACTTTCCAAACCTTGATATTTAACGAATATCTATTACACTGTATCTGAAGACATAACCACAACTCTGTACAATAAACAATTACATTTGAGATTTCTTTCTGGCTAGCTTTAAGTCCTCAGGTATTGTTTAAATGTGTGTATAACTCTTTAAAATAATTGATGTACCATCAGCAGCATTAGCTAACAGTAATGAATAGTCATGTAGCAACCATTGCTAAGTGATTTAGAATAATCTCAGTTATCACTATTTTATAGGAAAGGTTATCATTGTTTCTTTTTTTTTTTTTTTTTTAATGCTTAAAATGAAGAGAGTAAGGATTGAATGACTCATCCGAGGTCCCTGACAAATAAATAGCTGAATAGATCTAAGGCTGGCTAGCTTCAAAGTCTACATACCTCCCTGCTGTGTTATTATCTTTATTAAAACACACTTTTTAAACAGCTTTCTACACTTGGCACCATTAAATATTAGTTCTTCCCCTAAGACCATTCAGTCTAATGTAGTCAATGTTATTAACCACATAGTAAAGCAGAACTGCTGAGCCAGCATAGAGAAGGTATAAATTGAATATTAATATGTAAATATTTAACTCTGCACAGAAAATAAGTTTTATGAAAGAGAAACCATGTTTATGTGATCTGGGACAAAGGGTATGTAGATCTTTCTTTTCCCTTAAATCTGAGGTGGATCCAAGAGAAGAATGTTTTGGGAACTCTTTAAAATGGAAGCATAAGGTCTGAGTAAAACTCCGGCTGAAAGTGCTGCTTGGGTATGGGATTTATTTAGCAGACGGCCTCGCTGTGAAAATTGGAGAAGATGATCAGAGGGAATAAGTTCCAGCCCTTCTGGTAGAGCTCTGTGTGGACGGAAATGCCTGTCGCTGTGCTGTTCATTAAAGTAGCCTGTGACCATGATAGGACCTGGATTATTTAATTAATTGAAATGTAAATAGCCGTACGTGACTAGAGGCTGCCGAGCTGAGCAGCACTGGACAGTAGAAGGCGGCAGGGGAGGTTGAGTGGGTAGAGGCGGGAATGGAGGCTGAGAGCAAGGCCAGGGCGTGGGCAGAGAAGAATCGTGTGTCAGGCCTCTGGGAGGGTGCTGGTTGCTGCAGTATGAGGACACCGAGAGGCAGCTGGAGGGTGCGTGGGGTTCTGGACACAGGAGGAGGGGGTCAGGAGCGGTACACTGAACAGAGGGGGGAAGGGTGTGGGAAGCTCCTGTGGTGGCAGATATGGCACGATTTGGCGGCCGGCCGGCTGTGGGTTGAAGTACAGTGGGGATTGGCAGATCCTCCAAGGCTTCCAGCCTGCAGTGGGGACAGCTCCTTTTTGAAGTGTCTAATTAGTGTTGGCAAAGGGACATCAAACTTGAGATGCCTTATGGACAGAATGCGTCTGCTGAGTCTGTACCAGAGAATCAGGTTGGCAGATGGATCGGTTTAATATTTAGGGGATTTAGTCTGTGTGCAGACGATACTCAGAGACGGGGTTCCAGTGTTCTTAGGAAAGTTGGGACAGCTGGAATGGAGTTAGCAGAGCTGAGAAGGGTAGGAGATGACGTTGAGATAGAGGCACAGGCTACTGGATGGGCTGTAAAATCCTGACTGACATTGCAAATGTGATGGGAAGGCTCTGGCAGGTTCTAAAGGACAACAGAAGCGTTTCACTGAACTCCATAAATACTGTCTGGAAAATAGATGTTAGGAGAGACTCAGAGAGGAAGTGGGGAGCTTATTGGTTGCTCCTAAGTGCCAGCTAGACGTGGGTTAGGACAGCAGGACAACATGGAGATTCTGGTCAGAATTAGGAGATCTATTTTAAAAGCAGTCAGTGGGTCTATTATGGGAGGAGATGTGTTGTGAGGGCAAGGGAGCCCTGGGTTATGCCAAGGGTTTTTCCTGAGCAGCTTATTGTGGGATGTCATTTATTGAGACGAGACCAAGCACAACCAAAGTGAGTCAGGTGTCACACACAGTAAGTTAAAGACTGCTGCTGGATACTCTCAGGGATTATCTGAAGGTAACTGGATCTGGAACCCTGGAGTTGTCTAGTGACTTGGTGAGCTGTGACTTAAGGTTTTGAGAACGAGAAAGAGAAACTGAGTAGTCAGAGTGTTGAAAGAGTGGGGCAGAGGTTATAGAAAGTAGGAAGCGCCGGAGTCCCTTGGGGAGCGGAGGAGTTGAGCCAGGAGGAACACACTCTTCAGGCTATGGTGTCACGGAAGCTGGGAAGGTGCCCTGTGGTGTGGGGAGGATCGCTGAGGACGGGCCTCTCGCTGGGAGGTGGGTGGTTCTCAGAGAAGTGGGGGGAGCAGAGGAATAGATGAAGGAAGGAGGGAGCTCAGGGTCTGGGGGCGCCCACACGGCCAGAGTGCTGGAGGATTCTGTCGTAGTGTAAGTCGCTTGGTGCCTGCTCCTTGTATTTGAAGATATTTTGGGCCCATTTAACCCTTGGAACAACACAGTGGGTTAAATATGCATGTGCCATAGTAGTCAGCAGCTGCGTGTCTCACTACCTTTCCTTGAGGGACACAGGAAGCAAACTTTGTGTTTACCCACTTGGTGTAGTGAATGCCAAGGTGTTTGTACCTTTACAAAAGAGTCAAACTGGGATTTGCCTCCACATTTTGCTTCGTTAACAGGTTTTGCGTGTGTTCATTTGAGCATCACAGAGGGGATAATACATCTACACCACTCTGGGTTGTATGGTTTTTTTAAGTTTTCATTTTATTTTTTTGGTAGAAGTAGCCCAGTTCAGTACAGTGGCATATCAAAAACCAGATTTGCAAGTTTTGGAGGAGGTTAAAAGTGAATCATCAACTGATATCCATCCGTGGATGATGAAGATGGTCCGTTATGCTAAAGTACATGTTTTCACACCCTCCAGATACATGACTGTGGATGAAGATCTTGCATTTCATGGCCATTGTGGCTTCAGGGAATAAATGCAGGGGGAAAAAAACCCTTCACAATATGGCATAAAAATTTATGCCCTTGTAGATGGGAAGACTTATTATGCTTTTGATGTAGACATTTATTCTGGAATTCAGCCACAAGGGCCTTATTCATGTAGCCGTAAACCAAATGATGCTGTGAACAGACTTGTTCCCATCTCCCAGACTAATCAGAATGTTTCATTCGACAGTTGTTTTACTGGTTTCCAGTCAGTTTGTTAGGAGAGCACAAGATGACCAGCACAGGAACTGTAGGCAGGGACAAAGCAGAAATTCTAAATGAATTGTTGCAGTTTAAAACCAGAGACCTATATAGTATAGTCTTTGGATTTCATGAAGATTTACATTGGCTTCGCGTATGGCGAAAGCAAACTGGTACTGCCGATGCCAACATTGTACCATGACGGAAGTGTTTGTAGGGAAATCTTGACCAAACAGAAGCCTGAAATGGAAACTTTCTACAACAAAACCAAAGATGGAGTAGGTGCTATTGATGAGGTATACAGCAACTATGACATCACCGGAAACACAAAGCATTGGCCATTGGCTGGGTTTTACTCCATCTTAAACATGTGTGGTATAAATAGTCTTATAGTTTACAGTACAGTTACAATATATAACGTGCAAAATACCTCAGAGGAATTTTCTTAGAGGATTGGAGAGAGAATTTACATAAGAGAACATTTACAGTAGAGAAAAAGCAAAATGTTTCTGCCCAGGGAACGACATAAAGTTGTGGAGCACACTGGCGAGCTGATAGGGGAATGGGCAGGCGTAGGTAGCATCACAAAGAGCTACGAAGGCAACAAGAAACCAAAACCATGCCAACTGTGCCCTACAAAAAAACACAGGAAAATAAACCACGTGTGCTCTCAGTGTAAGCAATACTTGCATATGGAACATACAGTTTTCATGTGTGAAGACTGCTGGATATGACAGTGGAAGCAACGGTTATTTTTGTTATAGAGTTCTGTTGGTATTATCATTGTAATTCACATAGGTTTTTATTTCAGATGATATCTTTTAGGTTCTGTAAGCTGATATGAAAAGTTGATTATTTAAAACACAAAACATATTAATGATTTAATACGTTTTTGTTTTTTTGAGACAGGGTCTCACTGTGTAGTTCAGACTGGCCTTGAACTCACAGGCTGGTTCTGAACTTGGAGCAATCCTCCTGCCTCAGCCTCCCAAGTGCTGGGATTACAGGTGTGTGCCACCATGCCCAGTACAAGAATTTAATACTTTTTATTTTACTGATATTTTATTTTCCTATTAACTGCACTTTGCATAATATAATAACCTCCTTACAAAATAGCAAGACCAGGGAGATGTCAAGTGTGTCATCTAAAAAGGCCAGGAAAACAAAACGCATATACTGTCAAGGTAGGCACAGTAATAACTTTTTATTTTTGGTAGTGGGGATAAAACTCTGGCCCGTGTATTTCCAAGGTAGGCACAGTACCATTTGAGCTAAATCCATGGCCCACACATGTACTGTCAATGTAAGCGATATGTGTATACGGAACGTGCTGTTGTCATGTTGCCTTGGGTGTGATAATTGAAGTAAACATTATCTTTGTAGTAGCGTGGTATTGATATTTTTATTGTAGTTCACATAGGTTTTTATTTCTGTGGTTCTATTTAGACTTTTTTCACCAAAAACCAGTTGATGTCGAAAATTAGGCTTTTTTATAAATATTCAATAAATATTAAAAATGTAAGACTTTGTTTTTTTTTCCTGTTAACCACTCATTGTTTAATATAATGATAAAGTTAAAATTAATAATCCATCAATAGTAAATTCTAGAGAATAAACATGGTTTCAACACACCCATATTTACGCACCTTTCTGACAAAAAAAGTGTCCTATCTCTGGGTTAATCAAAATTGCATGACTCCGGCTTGAATAACAAAGCCGAAAGTGTTGGCTTAAATCTTTTTTTTAGGTAAGCACAAATGTCAGAATTTAGGAGAGTTATACACTGAAAAAAGATTAGTTTATTTTAAAAGGGGAACTTTGTAAGTATTTCACATATAATCATATTACCTGCCTTTATAAATGTAAGATTTCCATTTATTTATGTCACATTCCATATTTTTCCCATTGAAATGGCTAGTGTGGACCCATTTGATACTCATCCTTTTAGACTTTTAGCCATTTGAATGTTTACTTCAAGAAGTAAGATTTTCTGTTATTGTTGCTGAATGATAATATACAATAGGGAAATGTAAGGAGCTAGAAAGAATACTTCCCTTGGGAATGATTATCCCGAAGACAATTCTGTTTTCTTCTCATTTACCTCCCTTCTCTCTGTTTGACAAAATCAATAAAAGGACAGTGAATGAAAAAGGAAATTAAATCAGTCAGACTTACAGCATGAAAAAGTCAGATCGTAGAATAGAGCTTTTACATTTTGCTCACGGCAAACCTTTGCATCACTTAGTGATCTACCAGTCCAACCTGATCCTAAACATATACAAGTAGTAGTTGCTCAAAAAGATGAAATTGGAATTCTGTCCATGAGTCCTGGTTATGGAAGAGATTTCCCCACTGTGGGCTGGTGGTTTTTCTTTCTAAAAGTATTAGCTGCCTTTGTCACGGTGTAAGGTGGGTCCATGTTTCAGTGGTAGAAATTAAAACAGGCAGTAGCACCAATTTGCTGAGGGAAGCTTGGCCTGGAAAGTGCGTGCGACTGGGGAGCCACTTCTGCTGGAGGAGGGGAAGGCAGACCACTCTGACAAAAAGAGCAGACTGGCCCTTAAGTGAGGGAAATAACAGGATTCAAAGGGCTGCTGACTGCATTTAGTGTCTGCTCAGTTGTCTGCAACTCTTCAGAAACCTATGACCTGACGGGTGGTTTGGTTTCCAGGAGAGGACTACTCCAGTTTGGGGTCTGTCTCGTGTCTGTAGGGCCTCTGCCAGAATCCAAGATGGCTTTGGGTCAGAAGAAATGCAAAGCACACTTTTAATGAATAACAGGTTCAGGGCCCACGTGTGCGTTTGTCCTCTGAGATGACCCCTATAGTTCTACTTTCTTGTTTGATTCATTATCAGAGACGCTATACTGGGAGCCTCCTGGCTTTAATGAGCACCTGAGTCTGGGCTAAAGCTCCTTTGGGACGGGGTGGGAGAGTGTGGATTTACAACATCAATGGAGAGTCCTCCTCAGCTAAGGACCACCCCCTCACCCCCGCCGCCCTTTGTCCCTGAGACGCTTAACCATCTCATAATGGCTTCATTGTCAGAGATGCCTGGGAAGTAATGGGAGGTGGCCCACTTTGGCCCCCCTGGTTCCACGTGGCAGGTCCTATGGGATCCTGAGCCTCCTGCTCCAGCCACTGTTTCTCTCTTCAGAAACGTCCATGTTCCTGGTCCCGACTTTCCCTTCTGAGGAGCCAACATGCTCCGGTCCCCACTAGACTACGTTCATCCTGTGACAGGGTGAGTGGCTGAGGGTCTTTCCTCCCACCAAGTGGTGCTGCATGTGAGCTTGCAGCCTCTTCGTCAAGAGCTTATCTGTCATCCTGCCTCTCCTCCCTACACAGAGCCGTTTCATGCCAGCAGATTCCCTGGAAGAGAGGCGTGTGTCATGTCGCGTTCTGTACTTTCAGAACTTTTTACTTTCTTGACTTTTTAGTTATTTGCTCTCATCCAATCAAGGTCTCCAGTCTGAGTCATGGAAGATTAGAGTTTTAAAAAATTTATCTGTTGATCGAATGCTTTTTCTCAGAAGCCCAAACACCTTTCTAGTTCTTTGCAATGGTGACCTGCTGTTCAGTAACCAGGGCCACATATTTTCTTCTCTGTTTTCACTTCAAGGTTAGAGATCCTGGTGATGGGAAAGAACTATAAATAAGAACGGACCAAGAGTATGAGGACAAGGTCAGATTACCCTAACCTTGTTGGCCTTTCTTGTGAAGTAGAACTGTTCAAGGACTGCTGTAGTGACTGACTGTGCTTGACTCGGGAGAAATCAGTGTAGGTGGGACTCAGACTGTGGCGTCTGTCGCTTTGCTTTGTGTCGAAATACCTTTTATTGCGTGTAGTAGAGAGGAAGTCACGTGGGCACCGACTTAGTGACATGACACAAACATGTCATTCTGCCGAGGGAGTTCAGCCCCATGTCAGTCATTGCCTGAACTAAGTTCGCTACCTCTCTTCTGTTTGAGTTCTGCTGTTCTTTTTTTTTTTTTAATTGAAATCTTTATTGGTACATTACATAGACACATCATGATTGCACTCCATAATGGGGATTTGTACCAGTATAAGACACAACTTAATTCTCATTTTTTCCCATAGCCCTACCCACCCTACCACTCCCCTATCTATATAAAATTTGTTTCCTTTCTTGAGTTCTGCTGTTCTTGAACAGACTTTCTTCATGGAGATAATTTTCATTTTCTGAGAATGAATGAACATGCTACGACTAAAGGTTGGCACACTGGAATTTAACCAAATGAGTGACTGCTTTTAAGAACTTCTGAAAACGACGTACTGCCCACAAGAAATTTTGAAACTAACCTCTTCTGAAATGTCACACCGATATCTTATTTTGATGTTTCCAGGATATAAATATTGATGCGACTTCCTTTAATAAAGGAATTATACACACACTCATCCGTGTGATTGAAAGCCGTATGTTTTTCAAACGGGAAAACCCCGCTTGTTTTTATATTTGTCCTCTGAAAGGATCCCAAGGTTGGGAAGCCCCTGACATTTCAGGATAGAACAGGCTCCTGGCCTCACCTTTCTTGAGGTAGACATCGGTGGGAGCACCGCCCCCACTTTCTTGGGCCTGTTGCCGCAGTTGGGCTCCCCACGCTGACCTTATTCCTGGTATCACCTCACTCGCTGTGCGCCCCTTCCGCAGGGAGAGTGTAGAGGGCAAATCCCACTCAAGAGTTACTTGCTCTCCGTGACGTCATGTCACGGGTTGTAGAAAGAAGACCAGAAATATGCCCATGGCCCTTTATTTTACTTCCCGCCCTGTGCTGGGAGGGTCCATCTCCACCTCTGCAGCAGTCTGGAATTCTCCCCCCATCCCATGTGTGAACAGACCAGGGCCCGGTGGCTGCTAGACCTGCCGGGGCTCGCTTCCGGAAGGACCTGGCCCAGCGCTTTGCGTTCTAAATGAGGACGGTGACCTCCGAGCGCGAGAATGCAGCCAGCGCTGCCGTCTGTCCGGGACCTTCTGGAGTAGTGCGGAAACTCTGCATTCTTCAGGCCGCCGGCTGCCAGCACATTCCTCTCCGATGAGGTGGAGAGACCCTGGTGGCCTGGCTGGGGTTTGTCAGCCCACCGTGGGGAGCCGCTGTTTAGAAATACATTTAATTATATTCTTTCTCTGCAGTAACATTGATACCATTTTTAGCCCATTACAAATACTGTGATTTTCATTTAAATCACATCCATTATCTTATTGCCCTAGTTTTTATTTTGTAATCACAATGTTCTATTTCTGGGTAGCTTAGCCCAGAATCTTTTTTGGAAAGGTTACGGACTCTTTGTGTCATTTTTTCCCCTTCATGGCTGCAGACAAATGCACTTCATCTGTGTCCGTGCCATGGAAATCATTCTAGGCATGTGGGTTTTCTCTGCCTCATCCCTGGCCGTCCATGGGGCCTGTCATCTGGGGACGTTGTCTTGGTCAGTGGATGGTAGGAGAGTTGTGAGATCCTGTGTCTATTCAACACGAAAAGGATTCTTCCTTTTCCCGCCTGTCCGCTCTTTCTCTGCCCGAGGCTTCCTCGCTCTCTATGGCCCTGACCATGTGCTCATTCATACTCTGGCACCTGGAAGAGCCCTCTTAGTTTAGGCCTCTGTTTGTCCGTGCTTCTTTCTGTCCTACTTCCTTTCCTTTCTCTCAGCTAAAGGGGCTGATTCTTCATTTTTCTAAGAAGATCCTTCCAGAGAGAAATGACCAGACCAGCGTGTTAGTCACCAGTGCTGAGTCAGAGGCTTGAAAAATATTCCAAGTCTCTTTGAGGGCGTTTTTATCCATTCATATGCACACGTCCTTATTCTCTCTGTTTCTCTGCCTTTCTCCTCCTTCCTCTCTCTTGCTGGGGATCGAACCCCTGCCCGTATTAAATTTGTTTTATTTTTTGAGACAGGTCTTGCTAAGTCACTGAGTTGCCCAGGCTGAGTTTGAACTTGAAATCCTCCTGCCTCAGCCTCCCGAGGAACTGGGATTACAGGCACACACCTCAGTGCCTGGTGAGGATTTCTGTTAGTGTCATTTCACACTGTCTTTCTTGAGGCATGAGCAGAGCTGTGCTTCTCCCAGCAGTAGCTGGAACCTGAGGATGTCGGCTTTGGCAGCCCTTGTCATTTGTGGGCTCAGGGGCATGAGTCCCGAGAACGACTTCCCTGGGACCCTAAGGTGGGCGTGGGGGGTTGGGGGTGGGAGTACAAAGCCAACTACCTGTGGCTCCCTTGGTTTCGGGGCTTCTGTTCTCGCCGGCCTGCTTCAATGTCAGATGTCACACAGGCGCTGGGTCTGGCTTTTCCTGACGCTTCTTTACCTCAGTCACCGTTGGCCATTTTCATTACTCTTTAAAGTATTTTAGAGCAGCTGAGTCTTCAAGCTGACATTTTAGTACCAGAAAAAGAAGTTTACTGTTCAGAGTCCCTCGCATCCTTGCTGGGGATTTCTTAGGACTGAGGCTGGGCTGTGTCATATCCGAGCTCGCGCCTCCTTCCTGCTGGCCTGGAGTCTCCCTTTAATCAGGAAACTGCACTCGAAGCTGCACTCTGAACTCTGCCCAGCGTTGGTTTGGCCAGGAAGGACAGGGAATTCCTGGTGGGAGCAGCCACCAGGGACCTCGGGGGAGCCCGGGGTCACGTTGCAGCTCCCTGTGCTGCCCTGTGTTTCCTGAATTCCCCACCTGAGTGAAGACGGTGACTCTACACTTTGGGATTTCAGATCTACCAACAACAAAAGTATTTCTAATCAAGGAAGCTCAGTGTAGTGTCAGCTTTTATCTCGGAGCAAAGATATGAAAAGCAGTAATCATCTAGTGTCACAGCCCTTTGATCAAAAACAAATGTTTCAGCCTCAGAAGTGGGAGGAATTGCATTCAGAACAAAGGAGCGTTCTCTGTCTGGTCACATGTAACTTCAGGAAAAGTTATATGTAACTTCTGGAAAAACTCATTCGGTTTTAACCAGATTTGTATATGAAATTGGGCAGCAGCATCGGCCTGCGATCCTCGGGAAGCCCGGCCTTTGCTCTGCGGCTGGTAAGTCCCTGCTCTCCCAGGACAGAGGACGAGGGCGCTGGGCACCGTGCTCCTGCACACTCAGCGCCTCGGGGGACACTGTTTATTTTCATCCCTTCCAGCATCGGCCTGCAGCAGGAGGTGGCTTCCGGTGTGCTCGCAGAGCCCGCTTCTCCTGGCTTGCTCTCCACACTCGGCCACTGGATCTGAGCTTCAGCCTCGCCAATCTGCAGCTTGATTTTTGTCAGGTACCTCCAGGGTGAATCAGAGATGCCGAGTGTCCCCTTCCCGGAGTCTGATCCAAGAGCACAGGTCGCAGCCCACTATCGGAGAGATGGAAGGTCAGCGGGCCGCTTGGCCCAAGTCCCGTGTCCTCCATGGGAAGAGGACAGCAAGGCGGGTGTTTGTGGTGGCATCTACATTTGTAATAGGCACAGAATCAGATCTGTGGGAATTGTTTGGACGAATATATTCCTGTGATGTTAAGGAAAAGCCAGTTTCTGTCTCTAAACACCTCTCTTTATTAAGAGATGCTGAGTGGTTGGGGACATGGATTCAGGAGCTGGGATGACGGGACACAAAGAAGTGCTTTTCCTAGTCTTCGTTTAGTGGTCTCTCTGCACTTGTTTTGTGGTCTGTAATTTGGGGATAACAAATTTTCTACACAGGTTTTCTTTGAGGAGGAAATATTTGGTACATAATGATTGATATTTAACATTACTACTGACATGACTGAGGAAGGTAGTTTGTGGTAGATCTAGAAAAATGAGTAAGACTCCAGCAGGAAGAACTGGTTAGGTTCTTACTCTTTACTTTTCCTATCTGTAGATTTCAGCCCTCTGCTAACCATTGATTTTCACTTGTTAGTCTTTCATCATTTCGATAGATTTTCAAGTTTGTCATTTAGCCAGGTGTGGTGGTGGCTCATGCCTGTAATCCTACTACTCAGGAGGCTGAGGCAGGAGGATTGCCTTGAGTTTGCCTGGGCTATACAGTGAGTTTGAGGCAGCCTATACTACATAGAAGAGCCTGTCTCAAATCTCTCCACCCCAAAATTCAAGTTGTATCATTCTGTTTAGATTGTTTTAAACTGACTTGCATCTTTCATTGGCTATTTCTTGTTGGCCTCTGGAGGAATATTTTGGATCTGCAGCCCCCAGTGGATTTTCTCTCCAGGTCACACCTTTTGGAGAGCTTTTGTTCGTGGTGCTGACCCCTGCCAGCTTCTGTGCCAGTATCGCCATCACCAACCTCCCCTCGTTGCATTGTGTTGTGTTGTTTCTGGAGTCTGGACTTGGGCTGATTTAGCAGGGGTTGGAGCCCATTGCTCTGGATATACTGTGTATGAACCTGTCTGCTAAATGCTAGTTGAGGCACTTACTGAGATGTTCTTTACTAGAATCACAGTAAAGCTGATTTTGCAACTAGCTTTTTATGTGCTTTCTCACGTTTTGCCAATCCCAAAGGGCAAGGCAGCAACTGACCTAATTTTTTCCCATTACTCCATCCCCTGGAGAAACTTCACCACTTTATAGTGGAAGTCAGGGGCAATTTGGCTGTTTTTCGGGCACCTTTTCCAAGAAGGCAGGCATCCCGCCTTTTTGTGGAGGTGTCTAACACCTGTAGTGTGATCACCTTTTGATTTCCTTGCCAAACTTATGGTGACAACTTACAGTTAAGGTTGACCGTTAAAATATTTCCCTGTAAAACAGTCTAAGTAGCTTGGGCCCTGAAGCAAATTAATCCACCTGCCACCTCTATGTGGTATAATGAGGAATTTAAACTGACAGCAGCTAGAACTTTCCTTCGGCGACACTGTTAGTCTGGTCACTGTCAGTCACCAACAACGTTTCTCCCACAGTTCTGTGCCTTCCTGTCCCAGGAAGTACAGGTTTCCTCCTTGATTCTTGTCCACTGCACAAAGAATGGTGTGATTGGGCCTCGATTCCTCTCATTTGTCCATTGCTATAGAGAAGCAAGGGAGACGCCAGATTCCCAGGAGCAGAGGCGAGGTGGCTGGAAACATTGTTTCTAGCTTTGCATCAGGGTTCTCTGCTAAGAAGTGTGGCAGCTGCTGGGAAAGCCTGTGTGCCGCAGTTTCTGCAAAGACACAGACACCTTGCTTTGGTCTTCCGCAATGATGCAGTCCGTACAGAATGACCCCCAGCCTCCTTCCTATGGTCAGTCATGCCGAGTAGGTGACAGTTTTAAGAAGTACATGTGAGAATTGCTCGAATTGGCCAGTCTCAGTCCACCCCTTTCCAGGGGAGAGAGGAAAACATTCCCTGCAGGGCACCTGGAAACAGTTGGTCTGTGGTCTGAAGACTGTCAGGCGAGATTCTCTGTGATCCAGAACTGCACCTGGGTAGGTGCGATGATACCTGCTCAACTTTAGGTCCCGGACCTTGGAGTCAGGAGTGTTCTTTGACTTCAAAAGGGAATGGAAATCACTGGCTTTGTGATTAATTGCAAGGGCCAGGCTAGGGCTGCAGAGCTCAAGCCGCCTCTCTCAAAACGCTGCCTCTCCCGAGCTCAGCAGCCCCTCTGTGATCAGCTCTCTGGAGCCGAGGCTCCGACATTTCAGTCCTGTTCCCTGAGCAGAGACGCCGGGACCCAGAGATCCGAAAGCTCTTCTGACACACCACATGTTGTGGTCACTGTGTCGAAAGCCTCCATCTCGCCCACTGTTCTGAGGACGTGCGTGTCCCCCGGTCACCGTGTCACGGCCCCACGGAGCCCATCCTGTCACTGTCCGCTCAGTCTCTAGAGAAAGCGCCTCCCCTCCTCCTGGGGCACCTGCATGCTCCCCACTCTTGCTCCATCCCAGCGCCCCTACTAATCACACACATACCTTGTGACATTAGTGTTGTACTTCAGCTGAAATCAGAGTAAAGAATCAGCATCTCACCGGCGGGGTCCTGCCTGAGAAACCCGATGTGCCTGTTGGCCAGGTGCCTCCTGTACCCTATGCAGAGGGGCAGAAACGACACTGGTGCTTATTAGACCAGGACAGCCCTGCCCAAGTGACTGCTCCCGCCCTGTCTTGGGCTGCGCACACATAAGTCAGGGTGGTCGTCGTCATGAGGGAGGGAGCAGAGAAGGAAGAGATGCACTCGAGGTCCCGGGGCCACATTGCAACCCTGACTGTAATTATAATGTGGAAAGGCAATGCTTAGCCTTGCAGTTGCACATCGCTGTCACCTCTTGGTCCCACACAGCTTTCCCGGCCCTTTTTATGTGCAGCACATGCAAACATTTGCTCACAGGCAGGGGTGACCCAGCTGTCCTCAGCCAGCTGCTTATGGGATCTGCATCTCTGTGGGTCTGGAGTTGGCTCAGGACGCGTGGTGGCTGCCTGCCTCTCACAGGTAGAGACCAGCCTACTTCCTGTGTTGTTTGTTCATATGAAAGACTGGTTTGTTTGGTTGGTTTTATGACTTTTTTTGAGACAGGTTCTCACTTTTATGGTTCGGGCTGGCCCTGAGCTCAGCCTCCAGCTCACATCACAGCAATCCTCCTGCCTCTGCCTCCCGAGTGCTGGGATTACAGGCGTGAGCCACCACGCTCGGCACTGTGGTATGTGATACTGACTGCTGCTGGAGGGAGTCTCCACACCCAGTATGGTTTATGGTTACTGGGGATTGAACCCGGGTCCTTGCGCTTGCAAGACAGGTGCTGGAACCACTGAGATAAATCTCCGGCCCAGTTTTATGGCTTTTATTTTGCTCTGTGAAAGTGTTTATTCCCCCTCTTTTTTAACCCTTCCTTTGAATCCAGTGCTGGCCCTCATCCCTCAGCCAACACTGACGAGGCTATTGTACTTGGCGTCTAAGTCAATCGAGCCAAGGACCCCACGGTGGTGACCAAGCCCAGGAGATGCAGCTGGGCACTTCCGGTGCCGCTGACCACCCCTCTTCACGCCCTTCATCACTTGGACATAGTGCAGGCTCCGTCTTAGTCACTTCCTCGGCCCCAAGCCTGATGCCCACGAATTGAAGGAGGAGAGGGCCATTTTGGCTCGCAGTTCGTAGAGGTTCCTGTCTGTAATCTACAGGCTCCACAGCAGGCCGGTGTGGCAGAGGGGACAGGAAGCAGAGTCAAGGAAGGAGCCAGGAAGGGGTATAACTGGGTCACGCCCACGGTGACCCGCCTCGCCTGGCCTTGGAACAGCAAGCCAGCCATAATGCCCGGTATGCAGTCACCTTCCCGAGGTAGAATTCAGCCCTCCGCGATCCCATGAGGCTTTCGGATACATCTAGATATAAACCGTGACAGGTGCCAGGCTGTCTCCTGGGGGGCGGGGAGGGGCACCGACAGCTGGGCGGAGGGCAGAGGCCACGGTCCAGCTGACTTCCCTTGTCCCGGGGTCTGAGCCGGGCCACCTTCCCAACTTCGCTGCTGCCTACGCTCTGTAAGGTAGTGTGTCCTTCACAAACCACCTTGTTTCCTTTTATCCTTGGAGAATGGGGAAAGTACAATTATCTTTATTTAACTCGGATTTTAATTGGGGAAACTGAGTCTTCTGAGTGGTAGGAATTTGCTGTAGGAAGCAATGTGCCGAGAAGTCGCCACTCCACCAGGGACTCCTCCCTCGGAACAGGGGCCCTGCGAGAGCCTACCACACTGTAGCTTCTGTTTTGTACGGATCAGGAAGGGGTTCCATCTAGTCCTGACACGCGTTTCCTGGAGAATTGTGGGGAGCAGGAGCCAAGGTTCTGTAGGTTTCCAGGACCCAAGTGGACAGCAGCTCAGGAAAGATGATGCTGACCACCGGGTGCTGCCAGTGCTAAGTCCCCCATCACAACCCCTGCCCGCTGGGCTCCCTTACAGCTTTGGTGCGCTGTGCAGGAGTAGAGAAAACGTCATCTTAGCATTATATGGAAAGTTCAGAATCTCCTTCTATCGAACTGCCGCCCCCTCAAGCAGCATTTATGTAGCTCTTGTAAATAAGACTCATACACAGTTTTCTACCAGCCACTTTAAATGACTTTTATTAGATGTGATATTCAAGCAGGTATCTCTGGCTCCTTTCAACTGAAGAATTTTAATAAAAATCTGAATTTCTGTGTATAGACACAGGGCTGAGGGAGGCCAATCAGTTGTATCCTAGTCAGATGTCTCTAGTTCTCTGAAGGGTTTTCTCCCTGGACTTCATCAGTGGATTCCTCTCTCGTGCATCGTAAGAGTGTGGTTGAGTAATAAGTACAGTAGGCTTTGAGTCAAAAGACCAGAGCAAAACTCTGGACCTCGGGTAGAGCACGTGCTTTTCTCAGAGTCCGTTTCCTCTTCTGTCATGGTAGCTTAAGATTTTTGGAAGCATTTTTTTTAACAGAGATGTGATGTGCATTCTATTGTTTAGTCTACATGCTTTTTTAAATATCTAGACAAATACTCTAAAATTTAGATATATTAGATGAAAATGGTGTAGGGTAAAACTTCCTTCTCACATTTATGTAGCAGATCCATAATGTGAATTCTGCAGATTTCTCTGATGCGTTTTTATTGCTGAAGAGTTGGAAGCCCTCGCCCTGCTGTATCTCTTGCCCTTTCCGTGAAGCCACCTTCACCAGGGGCTCCATCTTCATTTTCCAGCCCTGAAGGCCGGGTCTCGGGGGCAGTAGAAGCACACTGCTTCACCACCATCCAAGGAAGGCCCTGAGATTGGTAGCCATGATTCTCACAAGGAAGAGCCATCACCCACGAGGAGCTGAGAGCCGCAGGAGGTGGTCCAGTGGGCAGCGGAGGTGACTTCCAGGCGCAGGGATGCTGGGGCCTCAGTGAGGCAGCCACACAGGGCAGCCCAGGAGCAGGGGGTCTGTGAACAGCCTCTGGCAGTGTCTTCCTCACGAGGTTCTAGACAGAAACCCACGCCCCTCATGTGGCCTGACCCTGTTGGCCCAGAAGGAGCAGCTTGAGAGAATTCCTGTGCTAGTTTGTGCCATCTGGTCAGATCTGACAGGAGTGACACCCACGAGGAACTAGGGCGAGGGTGTGTTTTGTTTTATACAAAAGGTGTAGAGCTGTGGCTGCGCTGGTGGAGACCCTTCTGGAGGGGCACTTGTCGCTGCGCTCCGTCCTCTGCAAGGAGGAGGCTCTGCGCGGTGCTGTCAGTCCCCAGACACGGTGTGGGCTGCCGCAGCCCTGCTGTTTATGTGTGGCCTTCGCACCCCATTCTGTCTCACGAGAGGTCTCGGGCACCTGGGAAGTTCCCCAGGGTTTCCGGCCCTGCTGGGGCTGCTCCCTACACCGGGCAGCTCCCCAAAGGTCTCAGACTGGAAAGTCCGCACCACGGGACTCCCAGTTAATTGATCACGTGGGAAAATGACTCGATTGAAGTTGGAGGTCGCAGGATGAGAGGAAGCACTGAGCTGATTAAGAGTGGGCTTCAGTGGCAAGCTAAACTGCCTCAAATCCTTCACAGAAGTAGACAGGATGTAAATAAGTCATAAATAAATAAAATTCAAGAGTGAAATAAAGGCCTTTTACATTCAGCATCCCTCACAGCCCCAAGTGTTTCAAAGTGGAATTACCGAGCGTGCGCTTGACATGGAGACTGGGGCCAGCCTCGGATACTTTTCAACCAAATATTTTTAGCCAAGCTCTGTATCACAAGAATACTGAGTTAAAAGTGGAGCTGAGTGAGATCTGAAGTCCTGAGCTCAGGCAACTGCACTGATTTTTCAACCCAGCCAGAATTTTAAGGATTAAAGGTTTTATTCAAAGGATCTTGGGACTCGACGTGAACTTCCACACCATAGAAAGCACATCAAATACGTGTGTACACGGCCATCTAGTCTCTCTGTTTAGCGTGACTACTTTTTCTTTCTCTCCTGTTTAGTGTTTCTTTTC
>PVIR01002039.1:26754-37733 GCA_004026965.1 Petromus typicus
ACAATCCTCCTGCCTCTGCCTCCTGAGTGCTGGGATTACAGGCGTGAGCCACCACGCCCGGCACTGTGCTATGTGGTACTGGTTGCTGCTGGGTGTGGGTCTCCACACCCAGTATTGTTATGTGGTTACCGGGGAATCGAACCCGGGTCCTTGCGCTTGCGAGACAGGCGCCGGAACCACTGAGCTAACTCCCCGGCCCCCTGTTTAGTGTTTCTTGATCTTAAAAGTGGCAGGGTTTATCCCACAGTCTGAAAGATAAAGATGAAGTGGACAAACTACTCTTCAAATCTTTAGAAAGACCCCAGACGAGAGGCCAACAGACAGTTCCCCTCTTTTTCCTAACTGCTCATTTTTTTCTCCACCTCTTCTGGCCTTGGAACAGCAAGCCAGCAATAGATCCTTAGCTAGTGTATTTGTTTGGTTGAGCCATCAGTGAGGTACAATGGACCCTTGACTTACAAACTCGATCGGCTCCTAAGGGCTGGCTGTAACTCACATGGTTATAAGTCAGGACAGCTGAGATCTGGACATTTACCTGGGTTCCCACAATAGGTAACAAGAGGCAGATGAATCTCCCTTTGTCTAATAAACCCAGGTGGTTCATGTGTACAGGCCAGTTGTAACACGAGGGTCCACTGTATGTACGTTAGAAGCTCATTTAGTCTATTTACCAATCAGCTTGTGCATTTTTCCTTCTGATGGATGAATGCCCGACCTATCGTGATCCGTGAGTGGCCTGCTCCCCTGTCTGGGAAGCCTGTTAAAGGCTTCATGCTCCAATACATGTAATTAAATAATACTCAACAGATAAGAAGCAATGGAGAGCTGTTTCTATGAAAACTACATTGTTGTCTTAGGGAGTCTTGTTAGTGACGATTTAAAAATAATTTTTAAAGAAAAACGGTACTGAGGGCTGGGGATTTAGCTCAGTGGTTCCGGTGCCTGTCTTGCAAGTGCAAGGACCCAGGTTCCATCCCCAGTAACCACATACAATACTGGGCGTGGAGACTCACACCCAGCAGCAAACAATACCACATACCAGTGCTGGGCGTGGTGGCTCACGCCTGTCATCCCAGCACTCGGGAGGCAGAGATAGGAGGACTGCTGTGATATGGGTCTGAGGCTGAGCTCAGGACCAGCCTGAATTACAAAGTAAGAACCTGTCTCAAAAAAAAAAAAAAAAAGAAAAAGAAAAAAAACAACCGTACAGAGTAGGGGCAAATCAAATAGCAACAAGATAACTCTAAAACATTGAGGTAAAAGTCATAAAAATCTGGATGGGTTCTGCAAATACCCTGGTTTATATAAGGAAGAAGATTGAGGGTCGGGGAGTTAGCTCAGTGGCTCTGGCGCCTGTCTTGCAAGTGCAAGGGCCCGGGTTGGATCCCCAGTAACCACATGCGATAGTGGGTGTGGAGACTCGCGCCCAGCAGCAACCAGTACCACATACCACAGTGCCAGGCATGCTGGCTCACGCCTGTAATCCCAGCACTCAGGAGGCAGAGGCAGGAGGATTGCTGTGATGTGAGTTCGAGGCTGAGGCTGAGCTCAGGACTAGCCTGGACTACAAAGCGAGACCCTGTCTCAAAAAAAGAAGATGGAGAATTCCAGACAGTGAATCGACCTTGAAAGACACAGCATTGCCTCTGTGCCTGGTTGTAAATGAGTATGCATTCATTTTTAAAATACAGGTATGTATGCTTAATGTATAAGAATATAATTTTTGGGGCCAGGGAGTTAGCTCAGTGGTTCTGGCGCCTGTTTTGCAAGCGCAAGGACCCGGGTTCGATTCCCCAGTAACCACATAACAATACTGGGTATGAAGACTCACACCCAGCAGCAACCAGTACCACATACCACAGTGCCGGGCATGTGGCTCACGCCTGTAATCCCAGCACTTGGGAGGCAGAGGCAGGAGGATTGCTGTGATGTGAGTTGGAGGCTGAGCTCAGGGCCAGCCTGAACCACAAAGCGAGACCCTGTCTCAAAAAACCTAAAAAAAATATGTATATATAATTTTTATGATCCTATGATTTGAGTAGTTTTTTAGATTAACTGTCAATCCATCCTGATCATGTTGGATGAAAGGATTTCCTTTATAGTGCAAGTAGAAAACCTAGCTTAGCAAGGCATTTACATTGAGTCAGAAGGGAACTGAGCCCAACCAAGCAGGGAGCAGGTCCGCACCTGACTTAGGTGGGACACAGGCTGACTGGAGACTCTGAGAGAAGCACGGCTCTCACACAGCACTCCGGCCCTTCCTACCCTCTCTTCCTCCTCCTCCTCCTCCTCTTCTCCCCCCACCCAACCGGTGCCCCTTGCTCCCCAAGCCAAATCTATGTAACAGAGTTCAAAGAACATAACTACCCCTATGATCTGACTCTGGAATAAATCGGGGAGAAAACATTTGGAGTTGGGCAAGAAAACATGTTTCAAAGTCCTTATTCTATGAAAGATAGATTCTTTGGCTTGGAAAGATTTTGAATATATATTTAATTATACGAACCCCAAATCTGCACTTGTGTGTGTACATGCACAAAATTCCTTAAAATGATAAGCTGTGATTTATGTTAGTTCAGACAGGCACTGATTTTTTATGAAGGAAGATCAGGAGTGTGGTGAAAATCTTACTGGAAGGAAAGATTCTAAAATCCAATGGGTTTTAGGTTGTTTTCTATTCTCTCTGGTTAAAAAAACAGTTTGGAAAGTGCTTCCTCTGTGTCTAGACTACATCAGAGCACAAACAGCTGCAGGAAAAATGTGAGAATGCCTGGAGATACTGGAACATGTTAACAGAGGTATTGGAGAGCCCGCAGGAAGAATAATATTTTACATCGAGGTGGCTGTTATCTTTAACAATAAAAGCCATATGAATGTGCTGTAATCTATGTGAACGTGGAATGCTTAAAATCATAAAACAGGTATGATGATTGGATTCCTGTTTGCCCGGGGGATGCAGATCCCACAGATAAGTTCACCAAAACATGACCTTTGTGGGAAAGCATGAGTCCACCCACCTCCAACAAACAGGAGACTCTCCTTCATTTCCGGAATAGCTGGTCGGCCTTTAATCAGGGCTGACCATGAGCTACTCTAGAGCATACACCAGACACTTTCTTTTCCCAAGTTAAAGGGGAACAACCAAGGGCAGCTGGATTAACTAGAAAAGAAGTGTTCTTCTCTGCACTTCTGGACAGCACCACAATTTAATGGCATTCCACCTGAGTGGACTTTTAAGATGGATGGATTTGTCCTTTGCCCCTAGGGCAACAGTCCAGGTTTGGAGCAGGTGGCGGAAAAGATGGATGGCCAGGGAGATTTCCAGGTGAAGTTGGCCAGGCTTCCTTAACTCTCATTAATTCCTGATTGTCCAGCATCGATTTCCATCTTCTCTACCCTTCCCTAATGAACACTGACTTTGGAGAATTTTCTGGGTCTAGAAAAATCAAAATGTGCTCACTAAGCTCAGCACAGGTTGAAGACAGACAGGGGTCGCTCTAGCTTATTATGGATGAGGCAGAAGGAGCGGAGGACTGTGTAGTGTGCTGACCCCTGAGACAAAGCGAAGGCCCCAAGGTCAGTCGACAGAGAGTGACAGGAAGTCCTCGGCACAGCAGTGCAGTGTGGATTTCATTTAAAGGATGCCGTTATGAGCTTCCTAATCAGCAACCTGATCCCCTCATTTACTTCCACAGTAGGGCAGATGTAGTGATACAGTTGTTGTGGTGCATTCTGGACACTCCTTTGCTAAGCAATTTGTATGACTGTAGTTTTTGTAATTAGCCCCCCCTCCCCCATTCTGGGCCTGGTGCCAACCGTATATAAATAGCATGTATTGTCAGAGACACTTAGCAAAGAAGACAAGCGATTTCCTCTTGGGGTGAGAATTCCCTCATGATTGACAGTATTAACCCCTTGTTGCCATCTCTGTGGACACACGTGGAGCCATTTGTTGGGACAGTAGATTCTGCCAGAAAATTAAAACTGGAGGGTGGTGCACATGAGGGATCCTCACAGTTTTAGGAAAAGTTAAAAACCGCGCCTTTTCTGGAGGTCTTTCACTGATGCCGAAGGACAGTACTTTATTAGTCATCTAATAGAGGTAAATCAAGGTTAAAACCAACTTCTCACCTTTCGAGTAAGGCCGAGCCTCGGTAGTTATTACAAATAAATAAGATTTAAATACGTGTGGAAAGACCTATTTTATTTCCGGTTTCATGCTCCTATGTTCTGCAGTGCCATTCAGATCCATGTGTGAAGGCTGACCGGAGTGAAAACGGGCTCTGAGCAGCAGGAAGGGGACAGGTTCCCCACCCCAAGACAGAGTCCTTAGCTTGAGTTCGGCCCTTAGCAGCTCAGCACGTAACGTTGGCCGATGTGGGACAATGTCCTCGTCAGTCAAGATGTGGCTGAGTGCTGTCTCATAATAGGCAGTGGTGTCTGTGATTGTACCACTGGTGCAGGGGTTGCACGTCGAGTCGAGGTTCTGTGTATAGGGAAGGCATTGGCTTCATGGCTTGGGTAAACATGGTGATTACCCCGGCCGCTGCATTGCGCCTGTCCTGGAATCACCTCATCAAAGAGCCAGGGGAGGTGAGTGCATCCAGCAGTAGCCTGCTTCTCCCCTGCAGCTGCACTCTCTTGTCTTCTTCCAGTGTCGTGGGGTCAAACATAGGGGCTCAGGTCACAGATATAACTCAGTGGCACAGTGCCTGCTTGGCAAGTGCAAGGTGCTGAGTTCAAGTCCCCCCAGAAAGACATGGTTGTCCATCTCTCTTGCTGCTACCTGCTATTTGTTCCATGAAAGCAGCCTCTTCCTGCATAACTCATGTCCCTGGCACTTGACTCTTGGGCTCCGCCAGCTAAGGCTGTGCTCTGTGCGGGGCACCGTAGATCAGGGGTCTGGAGCACCCCGCGGGAGTGGCTGTTAGCGGTAGGACCCGCCGAGGACTCTGCCTGTGACACTCAGCTTCCTTGTGGCTCTGGTGGAGTTTTCCAACTGTTCTCCCCACTCAGTCCCCTGCAGCCACCACCAGATTTACCTTCTCGCTCTGCCAAGCCCGATGGCGTCTTCCTCTTCCTCCACGGACAGCCTGTGCTCCACCTGCTAGTTCCTCACTGTTCCTCAGGGCCCTGCACACGAGCCTTCCACTTGAAACAGTCTCTGTCCACTCCTCCTCTTGATCCCAACCCATCCCCAGGACTGGGGGCAAATTCTGAGCCTCAGTGCCCCCCTAGATGCTTCCCTAGCTTCCCTAGTCACTCGAAGCCACATCTCTGGCTTTCTGGATCCTTAGGAAGCTGGATGTCATCACGGGGCGATGTGCAATGTGATGCCGGCTGCATCCTTAGCCTCTGTTGGTCCAAATCCCCCAAAGGATGTCGTTTACAAGGGGAAAAGCTACCTACACGTCAGTGGCCATGCTAGGACGAGCCTCTGGGTTCTCCGGACAGCCCCAGAGTGGTGATATTTTCCCTCTGTCCTTGCTTTCAAAGCATGAACTGGATCCTGACTGTATCTAGTGTCTAATAAATATGTTTTCAACTAAAGTAAAGGAGACAGAAGGGAAAGGTAATGATAATAACAACAGCTGACACTTCTGTGGCACCTCCAGTTTTCTGCGCTCAGCAGGCCCCTGGCTTCTCCCTGACGGATCGCAGACTTAGGCGGCAGGTGCTGTCGGGTCACCCCCATTTCACAGCTGAGGGCCTGAGGTGGGGAGGTTAAGGGAACGGTGCCGGAGGCCACAGTCCGGGTGCGTGGCAGAGTTAGGACGTGAACTCCGGGCTCCTCCGTCCACCTCACCATGCTTTGGTTCCGGGAAGGAGCGGCAGAGGGCAAGTTAAGTCTGAGCTTCCTGGAGCGCTGGGGTGGTGGAGCACACACTTAGATCAGGCCGCCCTGTCGTCTTCCGTTGCTTTACTTGTAGGAGAAACGCCGATCAGAAACCTCCGGGCAGCAGGTTTGCGGCCATGTGGGCTTCTGTTGGAAGTGAAGAATGGGAACACTGTCTGCAGCCTTGGCCACAGGTTCTGCCATGTTTCTGCTTCGTTCCTGGAGCTTTGGTGGAAGGGCGGTTAAACAGTCAGCGTGCCTGCAGGAGTGTCCCTCTCTGTGTCTGTCCTCAAGGAAAAATGTCACCGACTTGCCACCACTCTGGCTGGACCACACACTGAGCATCGGATCAGAGGGAAGCCAGTGACCAAGCACATCTGGGGCTTTGATCGTGGGAAACGCTGACGTACTGAGTCCACTGCTGCTGCTGGATTTTAACGTTAGGCCTCTGGCAGGTATTTGAGTTGCTGGCATCACGGGACCCGCATTTCTGTCACAGACGCATTGTGAGCACATCAGAGCAGTGTGGAAGCGTGGCTTCGCCAGTGTGCAGAGAACACTGGGAATCCTCGAGTGAGCAACTCAGTGAATCAGCTCTGAATCATACTTAAATGTGTTCTGCATTTTGAGAGATTCCTTCCTCGCCCTCCAGTGAAAGCACCATTTTTCCTGTGCAAAGAAGAAAATTGTTTACGCTCAGACCACGGCAGTGGTTTTGTGGCCATGCTCTGAAGACCGACTGTCATGGCCCCACTGAGATAACTGCATAGGTGAAGGAAAAGTGACTTATCTTTTCTTCTAAATGGAGCACAAATTCTCTGGCTGCCTTCTCCGACTCTGAGCGCCGTCCCTCAGCCTCACCCCCATCTGTACCACCCGCTTTCTTGAGATCCCTGTCCAGTCTGTTCGTGGCCACTAAGGGTTCTGGAAGCTGTTTGAAGTAGGTCCCTGCTTTCTTGGAAGAGATGTGCAGGCATGAATGTCACTTTGCAGAGAGCACAGAGAAGTGGAGAAGGAAGGGGCCCGGTGACTCGACTTCTTACCCTGCAGGTGCTAAGGACCAGCTAACAAGGGATGGTGAGTGGTGGGTGGAGTCAGCCAGCCTCAGGACCGGCTCCCTCTTAGACTCCGCCCTCCAGAATCTCAGCTCCCATCTGATGCGGCCTAGCTTGCGGGTTCCGAGTTCAGGACCCACGGTGGCCAGCCCACGGTGTGTGATAATTGCCAGTCCTTGTGATTATCCCTGTAGCTGCTGTCACCATTGTCATTACTTCCACCTCCTGAGTGTGGAAGAACAAAGCACAGCTTAATTGCTTGAGCACTGTTGCCTCCCTCGCTTCTGGGAAGAAGCTTTGACTCCACGATTACCCGCCGTTCAAAATTGCTCCTAAAACAACAAAAGCAAACATGAAAATTGCAGCCATGTCATAATGAAAACAGAGTCAAGTGTTTCCTTTTCCCAGCAGGGCACCCAGAGCCGAGGGGACCTCTGTGGCCCACAACTGCCCAGCAAGCGTGAGCTCGGGCGGTACTGCCCTCCAGGAGCTTCCTTGGTCCTCTGAGGTCTCCCAGGCCAGAAACTGCTCCTACCGCAGGCCGGAGACAGTGAAGGCCAGTGGAACTTGGTGGAAGATGAACTGAATGCCAGCCAGCAGAGGGCTGAGCTTTTGTGAAAGATGCTTTCTAGGGCCAGAAGGCAGCTTCTGGGTTTGCTGCTGATGGGCTCCAGGTCCCGAGCGAGCTGGGCCATGGCTGGGGGAATTCTGAGATGAACCTGTCCCTGGGTCAGGTCTCCTGTCTCCATGCCAGTACACGTGGTGATGAATAGGGCACTCAGGAAATCAGAGCTGAATTATCAGCTTCACACTCAGGTCAGACTGGACACCCTGGGGAGGGGTGCAGCGGAGGGCAAGTGGGGACCCCTGGGGGCCAAGGGGCAGCAGGATGGAGGTATAGGAGCATGGAGGGGACAGTTGAAGGTCTAGGGGATGGATGGAGGAGTAGAGTTGGGGAAAGTGTCGCCCCTTATGCCCACCACTGTCCATTTTATAGTCAGCGTTGGGTTTTCCCTTCGGAGGGGCTGGCAGCAGTGTGTCGTTTTGTGTCTTATCTTTTGAGTCTCTGCGTATTTAAGTCACTCTGTCTTTCTCTCCTTAGGGGTGCTGGGGGACATGCTGGGAGTGAGGGGCGTGGCAGAGGCCCACTTGACCTCTGTCCTACACAGTCATCCTCTTGCCAAGACCAAGCAGGACTGTTCACAGTGTTCGAAGCTCTCTAAAAAGCACTGAGCAGTACTCAGGTGTCCCGAGAGGGGCCCTGTCACTTTAGGATTGAAAGTTGGAAGCTCTGAGTGCTGTGTTTGATCTGCTCTTGCTCCAGCAGGTAGGAGCTGTCATCAGTTGTTTTTTTTTTTAGGTTTTTTGAGACAGGGTCTCGCTTTGTGGTTCAGGCTGGCCCCGAGCTCAGCCTCAAACTCACATCACAATCCTCCTGCCTCTGCCTCCCGAGTGCTGGGATTATAGGCATGAGCCACCATGCCCAGCACTGTGGTATGTGGTACTGGTTGCTGCTGGGCGTGAGTCTCCTCACCCAGTATTGTATGTGGTTACCGGGGATCGAACCCCGGTCCTTGCGCTTGCAAGACAGGCGCCAGAACCACTGAGCTAAATCCCCAGCCTGTCATCAGTTTTTTTAATCATCCAAATTATTGTGAGATGTTAACGCTATTTTTAAGGGTCATGATGAAACTGGACAATTCCTAAGACCACATGCAAGACATTGAAGACTTTTTGCAGCAATATAGTCTGTAAATAAATCTTTATGTGTATCAAATCCATTCCATGGAATATCTGTCTGTAACAGAGGAACCATGAAATAATTAAGTATAACTATAAAGAAACTTGTTATTCACAAACCAGCTACACATGTCCCCCCTCCAGCATGGAGAGAGAAATATCACTGTGTTAATGAGGAGAGCCCATGTTGTCCCAGCGGAGATCCTGAGGGACCTCCAAATGCGAAGTACTTGCCGATGTGGGCTTCGGCGGCATTTTTTCCCTGTCCCTCCCTGTGCTGTAGTCCAGGGTTGGACTTGGTGACCTGCCCACCAGGTCCTCTCTGATGAGAGACATTTACCCCGAGCTGTCCAAGACAGTGCATTTTTCCAGAGGCAGCATTTGGGGTTTTTTACATTCAGCCTTAAAGGGCCTGTTTATTCTGATAAATAAGCAAGAATTTGGTTACCTAAATGGCGATGTCGCCTGCCTTGGCCCGGAAGGCAGTCCTTGTTTGGGGTTTCCAGAGCTAGAAAATGACCGGGGGTGATAAAAGCATTCTCCAGAGCAGTGAAGAAGTAATGGTGGCCCTATACTTGACCATGAAATCAGGCTGCCCGCTGCTTTTGGCACTCGAAGTCTGGACTGGTTCCTTCCACCTCGCAGCTGTTTAGCAGGACCCACCTGGAACCCACTGCATGTTACCGCTGCCGGGTTGTCGGGCATCGTGGAGGAGCTCTCGGTTGAGGACTCACCTGAAGGTGAGGGTGAGGAGGGAGTCCTTGCCCCACCAACCCTGCTACTGTATGGGCTGTCAAGCAGCTGAGTCCAGGAAGAAACAGCACAACTCTTTCCTGGTCATCGTATTGGCTGAGCCATTGGTGGATCGAGTGTCTGCCTTCTGTCTCCACAAACAGTTACTCTCGTTAGTGCCGAACTTCAGACCTCAGCTCGTGTGTCTGTGCTCTCTGGAGGCCTCTGGTCCCTACTTTTGTAGGACTTGTTGCCTCTCTCTGATGACGTAGCCTGCTATAGGAAGCCCTGCTGTGACAAAGACAGGGAAGCAGAAAGAGCAGTGAAAATCCATTCAATGGCAAAATCTTAATGTGTGGTCCTCGTTCTTTTCCTTGAGAAGCAAAGTGCATGCAAAGGCGGCCCACATCCCTGCAGCATCGCCAGGGAGCCTGGCAAGAGTTCCATCTCTCAGAAGTAAATAGATTTGGTGGCAGAAAAAAGGCTGCCAAGGAAGTTTATTCTGTTTTCAGAGAGCAAGGGCAGGAGTTTTATTGCTCCTCGATGTTGAGTTTTGAGGATGAATTTCTCTGTGAGATCCTCCTCCAGTAATAAGAGCAGCTTGTTTAAAACTTGACCTCTTCTATATGCCCAAGAATTTGTGAAGCGAAAGAAGGCCGTGGAGGGTTGGCCGTGTTCTCTGAAGGCCCTCTGTGCACTGAGTGGTTCCTGGCTGGGCTTCTACCATACAGGTGTTTAGTGTCTCCCAGCAGGAGACGCAGATGTGTTGAAATGTCAAGAACATGAGAAGAAAATCAGCTGACCCTCTTGGCATTGCGACAGGGCAGTAGAGCTCTTTGCACCCGTGTAGCCATTGCCTACCAGTACTCAAGGAGGGACAGGAGAGATTCTTTAAAAAGGCAAAGACTCCTCTACCACAATGAGCACCTTATTCTGTGGCCAAAAAGCCACAGAATCCTCATAATTTTTTCCTTGAGGTCCAAACTTTACATTTATGCTTCAGCCCTGTCCTATGACTGACTAAGCAGTAGTGTCAGACCAGGAGGCCCGTGTTGTAGCTGGGCACAGCTTCAAAGTCTTCAGGTTGTTACTAAGCCTGAGATTCAGGAACACTGAGTTCATCCAAACAATTGCTTCTGGTAGCAATTCAATAGAGCTGTCAGATAAATCAAGTTTGCTAGACTTTCTCCAGGTAACGTTTTTTTCTATCCAGTACAGGCTCGGTATACTTCTGAGAGTAAGATGGTGGTCACCCTGCAAGGTCACATGCTTTAATACGCTATGGCTCTAGGGCCATCAGAGATCCACTGCATAAGCCAGGTGCCTGTTAGGAAGATCTCATGGTAGACAGTCCTAGCTTGCAAAGTTGAGAAAACTCAGTTCTTCAGTAAGTGTCTTGCACCGGCACAAACCTTAACCTAAATATAGACATCTAAAAAAGAATCCTTTTACGGGAGGGCTCCCTTAAATTAGCTCAGTTAATCTATTCATCTGTGTGTGCTGACTTGTGCTTAAACATTGGAGGCCAAATCCAAAAAAAGAAAAAGCAAGCCCTGGGCTCAGTATTCGGAAAGATGTGGGACAGCCGAGGAGAGCTCTGGATGGAGGACAGGTCT